>JANAVB010006198.1:6503586-6506086 GCA_029216955.1 Iris pallida | reverse complement strand
GGGCCTTCCTATTATTATTCATAGCCAGCTGGGACAGGGAGTTGTTGCAGCGGATTCTGACACTGAAGATCGTAGCCTGGTGGAGTGGGGGAAGGACGGTCACGGTCCTCTATCCGTTTGGGGCAATGTATCTCCTCCGGGGGATGATGTGGTCTCACTGCTCGAGGCTAGACCTTCCACCTCACTTCGGAGGGGCGTGAAGAAGACTGGCAGATGGTTCCCTTTAAGAAGATGGCTGGTAGGCGGAGGAAGTCGATGGCACCTCAGTCGGATCGGCTTCTTCGATCACATGCTTCCCGGATTAGGCGGGACCCCCAGAGGGTCCATGGTTAAATTCCTTATCTGGAATGTTCGGGGGACGGCGAACAGAGCTACTTTATCCCGTCTCAGGTCCTTGTGTCGGACCAACTCGATTCAGGTTCTTGCCATTATTGAACCCAAGGTGATATCCTCAAAGCTTCTTTCTTATAGACTGAGGTTGGGTTTTGATGTTAGCTTTTGCAATGATAAGGACAATATTTGGATTTTTTGTAAGTCGGGTCTTGGGATTACTTGTTCTGATTCCTGTGACCAGGCTATCACAGTGCAGCTTTCTCTGAGTTGTTTTTTGGCCCCGGTGCGGTTGTCGATAGTTCATGGTGCAGGGACAAGACAGGGGAGGAGGAGTCTGTGGAGGCACCTTCTGGACGTCCAAGCCAGGGATATTGCATTGCCCTGGGCGGTGGGCGGGGACTTCAATATCATTGCTTCTCCGGATGAGAAATTTAGAGGTCGACCCCCTGACACGAGGGCCATTGCGGACTTTCTCGACTTTCAGTTGGCGGCCGGGCTTTCCGATGCTGGTTTCAGAGGTAGCATATATACTTGGGTGAACGGGCAGACGGGGATGGATCGGCAGGGATCCCGTCTTGACAGGCTCCTCGTGATGGGTAGTTGGTTGGATGGAGTCCAGGTTTCTTGCGAGCATCTTAATCGGGCGGAATCTGATCATGCTCCTCTTTTGATATCATGCCAGCCAGCTTCTTCTCCGGTGCGTAGAGGCTTCCGCTTTCTTGATCTTTGGACTTCTCATCCGGATTTTCTTGCGATCGTGGCACGGGCGTGGAATTCATGCTGGCATTATGATGCGCTGGAGCGGTTGGGCATGCGCTTGCGGACAACGGGGCAAGTTCTGGCTGGTTGGAGCAGAGCTACTTACGGAGATGTTTTCCAGGAGGTCCGTCAGGCTGAGGACGCTGCCTTGGCGGCGGAGCAGGACTATGAGATCCATCCGTCGGAGAGGGGGAGGGCTTCTTGGATGGAGGCCGTCGCCAGGTGAAGCAGAAGGTCCAGGTGGAGGATTCTTTCTGGAAACAAAAAGCACGATTGAGATGGGATCTGGAAGGTGATAAGAATACTCGTTTTTTCCATGAGTGCACTAGGAGCAGGCAAAGGAAGGCGGGTATTCAGAAAATTATTCGGGCTGATGGATCAGAAACTTGGTCTACTGAGGAGGTAGCGACGGAGGCGGCTCTATTCTTTTCGAAGCTGTTTAGAGCTGAGCCTATTTCAGATGAGGATGCCTTCTTTGATGTCATCCCTAGAATTATTTCTATGGAGGACAATTCTGATCTTGTTCGTTGTCCGGATAGAGCGGAGCTGCTGGAGACTGTTCGGGGGATGGACCCGGCTAGTGGCGCCGGACCGGATGGCTTTTTTGGGAGATTTTTCTCAGTGTGTTGGGACATTATTGCTGCTGACGTGGAGGAAGCAGTTGGCTCTTTTTTCTTGGGTGCACGCCTTCCCTTATCCGTTTCGGATACCTTCTTATACCTTATTCCTAAAGTCGAGCACCCGAGGAACCTTTCTAATTTTCGCCCTATTAGCCTTTGCAATTTCTGTAACAAAATTATTTCCAAGATCATTGCTTGCAGGTTGCGGGAATATCTTCCCAAAATTATTTCTCCAGAGCAAAGTGCTTTTGTTAAGGGGAGAGAGATTGTGGACAATATCATTATTGCTCAGGATATGGTGGCTTCAATGAGGGAACCCAATCATGGTGGAAATGCTGCTATCAAGTTGGACATGCAGAAGGCCTATGACAGAGTCAATTGGCATTTCCTCCTGCGGGTTCTTCGGAGATTTGGTTTTAATGAGGTCTTCTGTGATATTATATATCGTCTCCTGGCAGATACCCGGTATGCGGTTCTTATTAATGGCGCTCCTACTACTTTCTTTTCGGCGTCTAGAGGGATCCGACAGGGGGACCCTCTCTCCCCGGCTCTCTTCATTATTGCTGCGGAGGTACTCTCTCGGAATCTCAAGCTGCTTCAAGACACAGATAGGAGATCCTCTTTTCACACTCCGATAGGGGGGCCGCGTATCTCGCATTTGGCTTATGCGGATGATGTTCTTATTTTCTCTTCGGGGGATATTGCTGGATTGCGTGCTCTTCAGCAAGTATTGCATAGATATGAGGCTGTTTCTGGACAGAAGATTAATTATTCCAAATCGGCCTTTT
>JANAVB010006198.1:6366086-6498586 GCA_029216955.1 Iris pallida | reverse complement strand
CTTCACGAGTTTTGAAGTAGACAAGATAATCTTCGTTTTGATATATCGTGTCCCACTTGAATTCGTTCCCTTGTGCTCTTTTTTTATCGCGCAACTTCGGGTCAACTTAGACCGATTAATCGTTGAATATTATTCCCACTTTATTTTTGATCATCGTTTGCACGTTACCGTTGCTTTTAATTTAGGAGCGCCAGATCAGCCATTTTCTCGAAACTAACTTCTCATAAATGATCTACTCGAGACGCTCTCCACCCATGACCTTCGTGTCCCACTCAGACACACCATCTTGTGCTTCATTTGCTTCGCACAACTTTTGGGTAAATTTAGGCCAATTAATTATTTCCCGTAAATTGTGACCTGACTTCCAATATAATTTCCGGGCCCGACATCGGTCCAATCCGCTTGACCCAATATATGAACCTGGCCTGTTTTGAGCCTACTGTGCACGTGCCACTTGCGTGCCACGAATCTGATCTCCCTTGTGCCCCCATTCCATCCATGATTTTAATTAGTTTAAATTTATTAATTAATTAAATCTTGGTCCCGAACCTGTCCGAACTTGACCCAACACCCAACCCAATTGGGTGTAGACCCTATCATGCCAGCCCATGCACCCCACTGTTGTATTTGTATTTTTCCCTATTCAAAAATATCTACATTCATATATAAATAACTACTCTCTCTCCTTCTAATATATATATAATGTATATGTATATATATACATACATATATGTATATACCTCTCTATCTCTTTGAAC
Organism: Iris pallida; assembly: GCA_029216955.1. Taxonomy (NCBI): domain Eukaryota; kingdom Viridiplantae; phylum Streptophyta; class Magnoliopsida; order Asparagales; family Iridaceae; genus Iris; species Iris pallida. The sequence continues at coordinate 6,497,828 of JANAVB010006198.1, read as the reverse complement.
AAACCCACACCCCATCACCTCACCCCCCTTTCCCTCACAGCCATACACTCCCCCCCTTTTTTGGACCGACTTCCTTTTCTCTCTCTCTCTATTTCTAAATATCCTCCACTCTCTCTCTATTAATATCTTCCTCTTTCTCTCTCCTCTCACACTAACTCACCCCCCTACCCCCTAGCCGACTCAACCCCCTCCCCTTTACTTCCCCACTAAGCAAACCCCCCCTACTACTACAGCTGCTACTTAATCTTCTTCTTCTTCTTCGTTTTCTACTTCTTCTTATTCTTCATTTCCTTCTCCATGGAAAACACCATCACCATTACCACCATTATCAAACACCACCACCCTCACCAACACCACCATGCACCACCACCTCCACCACCCGCACAGCCACCCGAACCACTGCCCCCGCACGACCCCTGCCGTCGCGCCAGGTCGGCGACCACCCCGCACACAGCAGCAGCGGGCAGCAGCTCCTCCGCGCGCCGCACGCGCCACCCCACGAGCTGCTGCGCGCCGTGCGCGCCACCGCGGGCCGACCGCCGCCGCCAGCGACCCCCCACCGGCGCGCGCACCCCCGGCGACTTCCCCCTGTCCACCACCGGCCTCCCCGACGTGTTGAACACACTATTCGTGCGTTTTGAACGAAATCCCGTCGACGCGCGCGAAGGAAAGTTTCAGAAATTGTGTTTCGGGACAGCAACTTCGCGCGTGTTTTCTGGGAGATCCGACCGTTGGATCGGCGAACTCTTTGCTCTGTCTCAATCTCGTATATCCATTTTCACTCCTGTCAATTTTCGTCCGTTAATTATGTCGTTTGATACCTCAAAACTGGCCACCAAGTTGACGTTTTAAATTGAACTGTTTTTGGACAGTTTCGTGGAGCCGACTTCGTCAGCTCGTAACTTCGCCGTTGCAGCTCCGTTTTGTGCACCGTCAGTTCCGGTGCACAGCTGGTATAACCATCTTCCTGTCTCCTTTAGATTTTGTTTCATTTTAAGCACGTTTGGTTGGTCGAATTCGACGTCAAAGTTGGCCGTCCGAATTCTTTAATTTGCACTTGTTAAATTCCATTTTTGAACCCGGGACTCCGGATTCAATTTCTGACACCACCAGTAGACTCGTGGCATCGTTCTGGCATGTTTTCATATAAAATTTGCTTGATTTGGAGAACGTGGGCCCTGGCACGCATTTTGGTGCAAAGCGGGTCCCACTTTTCGGGTCAACGGGTCACTTTGAGATCGGCTCATCGGAATCCAATTCCAGATATACCGTTGAGTTCGTATCGTCATTCTGGACTCGTTGACATATAATTTGCTAAGTTTTGAAGACATTTGCTCCGGCACGCATTTCCGTGCAAACCGGATACCAAGTGTCGCGTCAACGTATCATTTTGTGATCGGGACATCGAAATCCTATTTCGGATATACCGTTGGATTCGTATCATCATTCTGGATTCGTAGACATATAATTTGCTAGGTTTTGTAGACTTCTATCCTGACACGCTTTTTGGTGCAAAGTGTGTCCAACGGCGGACATCATTTTGACCCGAAATTACGGTTTTGCCCCTGTGTCTAAATTGGACTTATGGGTAGGCTATCCTAGCTGATTTGACCGTCCTGGACACGTTGGTGATATTTATTTTATCATCCGACAACATCTGTAGATTTTGATTATGTATTATCCTTAATTTATTATTAATTATTTTTCTAGATATTATTACTTTCTTGTTTTGAATTTATATATATATTTTAATTACGATAAAAATCTTGGAAAAATGGTATTTAAATATTATGTTAATTTAGCTAATTTATTATAATTTTTCTTGCATTTATTAAGTGCTTTTGGTATTTTATAAAAATAGGAAAACAGAACTCATTTTTAGTATATTTATGTTTGCTGATTTTTAATAAATATTTATGAGGGTTTATAAATCCCAGAAAAATTAGTATAAATTTCTATAATTAACAAGGATCATTTTGGTACTTTATTTTATATATATTTGAGCTTTTTGTCTATCTCTAAAATTGTTGGAACTTAGTGTACAGTTTGATTTAATTATTGAATAATTACGACTTTTAATATTTTGTGTTGTTTTGAGTTATAGACGTATTGGACCTCACCCCGCACTAGTGTAAAGACCCTAGAGAGTTAGTTTGTGTATAGTGGCACTTCACATTAGACTTTTATGCTAGGTCCCCACTTGGCTAGTATCCAGTCAGGAGTCGTGTCACACCACTAGTGTATTATTGAACATAGCTTAGAACTGAGTTTGTATATCATTATTGACAGGATACCGGACATCTATACCTTCGTACTAGTATTCTTGCTTTGCTCGAGGCAAGTACATCTACACACTCATTTACTGTCTTTTAATGCTAGAACATGTATTAACCCTGTTAAAATACTGCTTTCTGAATAACTGCAAGTTAAATCTTCACATGTTACATTAAATTGGTCCCTACCATGCTTAGGACAGTTATCATATCTTCACATGTTTCTTACTGGTTCTCAGCACATGTTTTACTATGCTTTATACGGCTCTGAGTATTCACATGTTTTGTACTACTCCCAGTACCTGCCATGCTTATATTACTCCCAGTATCTCCCACATGTTTTACTGTTCTCGTATCTCTCACATGTTAGAATTTGGGTTATGGGAAAACTGATAGTTGAGTACGTGATCATGCCCCCACTCGTACGTACGTACCGAGCAAGGTTGACATTTTATGTATACCTTGTCGTAGGCGCACCAGCTGTATTTGTATGTATGTACAACTATCGCTTGTTTTACTTGTACGAAAGTACATTTTAGATACTTGTACCACAGTACATTTTACACCTATTGACCGATCACGTACCTGCTACAGTTTTAAACATTACATATGTATCTGTCTCTATGACATATGTGTCCTTGCCATGATAGACTATGAGTTATGCCATGTTCCCTGTGTTACCATGATACTGTGATCCCAGTTGTACCATGAGGCCATGTTTTCCAGTATTTCCTGTTTTATAGATTTATCACACCATGTTTCTTGTTGTACATCTCTTTCATTATATGTTCAGTACTTTAGTTGTAGAGGTTGTACTTGCTCCCGTCCTGACAGGATAACGTTGTAGGTATACTTTTCGAGAAGGAAACGCTATGTGTTACATATTATGGTACTGCATTGAGGACCTGGCCTTAGCTCCAGTAGAGGCCCCAGCGGGGAACCTTGCTTAGTTATCTTTTCATGTGTTTTGAGACTGAGACTTTGGTATGTTCTTATATTTGGATACTGGACTTTGTCTCCAGTTAGATACTTTGGTTATGTATTATTAAGTCTGTGCTCATGTTACCTTTGCTTATAGATGCTGTGTTGTGATGAACATTTAAATGTGATTTTAGAACTGTTAGTAGCTTAGATCCTTTATTGTCTATTCTTAGAACAGCTTACTGCGCTTTAAGCAAGCGTAGGCTGGACATGGCTCGGCCCGGCCCAACAATTTGGGTAACGGGTCGTGACATGTTTTTTTGGTGGCCCATGCAGGTCCAGACTTAAGTTGTTTGGTTACGTTATTGTACCAAGCATGCCTGCAATTAGGATCTAGGACAACTTGATAATACTAGGACAACATTTAGAACACCTAGAGGATTTCTAGGATTGCAACATAGGAGAACTCATCACAGCATAGGACCGTTAGCTATAATTAGCCTATTGTTTGTATTTCAGTGGGTCAATTTTGACCAAGTTTGTACCCTTGGGATGACCCCTGAGGATCTCACTCTAATCTTATCTAGAAATCAGTTTCCACTTATTTCCATTTGCTCTTCTTAAAATTCGTTGTTGAATTTAATTTCTGATTTTTGTTGTTAACTTTGATCTTGCATCGTGATAAATTTTGTGGATTGAATTGTGATATATTCTGATAAGGTAAACGTCTGCTTTAGTTATGGAGTTTAGAATTTATCGCAGCCATATTAGCTGGTATGACAAAAACGTAGAGCCTGATTTTGGATATACTATCCTATTCATAGAATTTAGATTTTCTCGCAGCCATACCGGTTGGCGTGGCGAGGATTCTAGATAACATGATTATAGGGTGTATACCTTAGTTATGACTCTACCGTTTATTGCATCTAAGCTTACTGGTGGGACGAAAATTCTGGCAACATGATTTCAGGAAGACGTGTATGGTTATCAGATCATATCCCAACTTGGTTTACTTTCTTATGATCGAATGAGCAAGAATAAGTTCTTATCATTATTCTTCCCCGTCTTGATTCACTCTGTTCTATCTACATCTGCAACTAGGATTACAGGTTCTCTAGGACTCTCCAATAGGATTGCTTTCGCGTTATCTTTTGGACATAATTATTTTTGTGTTCCATCTTTCCTATGACCTGACTAAACTCTTCTTCGTTAACCTCTTGGATAATCCTTCTCGTTATATATCCCGTTGTTTCCGTACCATTCTTGGAGATATTCCAATAAACTTTTCTGTCTTGCTTGACCCTTTAAACTTGTTTGGACACTGTTATGGATTGCTTGACCTAGTCTTAGGCTTTGTTACCTTCTACTTGATAGACGACCGAAATAGCCAAACCTTGTTAACTGATCCTGTAGTATAACTATACATGTGTTGTGTGATTGTGATAAGTACTTTTCCTAGGGATTGGTTAGATTAAGCTTATAAGACAAGTATGGGTGACTGACTGTAGTAGACTTGAAAACCCTTAATAACGATTGCATTGATAGTATGACTTGATGATAGGGTATCTAAGATGGAGAAATGAGATCGTATATTGTTGTGACTATGGATTGAGGATTAGAATCTTGTGCTTAGCAGTTTGGGAATTTAGCATTTGTAGAATTTTGGTTGGGTTACCTCTAGCTAATTACATGTGATTAGAGGGTAGATCGATATGTGGATTGATATAGAAAAAGTTAGAATGAGTTATCGTATTGCGTACGAGATCGGAAAGATATCAGTTAAAAAGACATGGAACAAGACAAAGATATATGTACATTGGTAATTAATAAATCGGGAGTTGAAATCGAGGATTTGTATTCGGAGGACTTGTTGAGTAAAAAGAAGAAGGCTCTACGCCAAGAATAAATATTGAAAGTATGATTTCAAGGAGAAGCTGTAGGAAAGGATTGACGACGAATGATGCTAAGGAACTGTGGATTGATGAAATAAGGATACTTAGGATATGATAAGGAAATCCAGAATTTACAATTGAGGTTGGAAATATGGTTGATGATTAAGCATTATAGGTTTATAAACATACCCAGAGAATGACCTATAGTTTAGGGTATACATAAATGTTCATGTTAGTATGGAAGATCCTAAAGGATGTATGACGTAGTTTATGATAGAAGGACTTTGATTGAACCTGAACCAAAAAGATTGTAGGAGAAACAGAAGAGATGATTACAAGGATAGCAGATATTGAGTATCGTAGCCAGAGCAGCTACATGTTATAGTTTGACCGGTTGGATGATTTTTAATTTCGAGGACGAAATTCTTGTAAGGTGGGTAGGATGTAAGCCCCCTGAATTTCAGGGTTTATTTTTATTTTTTCTGAATGAATTATTATCGATAAATATATTATTATTTATTTGTTTAGATCATTAATGTACCTTTCCATGACTTTGAATTCTGGAGCGTCAGGGATGCCAATCCTTGGAAACTCTCTTCACGAGTTTTGAAGTAGACAAGATTATCTTCGTTTTGATATATCGTGTCCCACTTGAATTCGTTCCCTTGTGCTCTTTTTGTATCGCGCAACTTCGGGTCAACTTAGACCGATTAATCGTTGAATATTATTCCCACTTTTATTTTTGATCATCGTTTGCACGTTACCGTTGCTTTTAATTTAGTAGCGCCAGATCAGCCATTTTCTCGAAACCAACTTCTCATAAATGATCTACTCGAGACGCTCTCCACCCATGACCTTCGTGTCCCACTCAGACACACCATCTTGTGCTTCATTTGCTTCGCACAACTTTTGGGTAAATTTAGGCCAATGAATTATTTCCCGTAAATTGTGACCTGACTTCCAATATAATTTTCGGGCCCGACATCGGTCCAATCCGCTTGACCCAATATATGAACCTGGCCTGTTTTGAGCCTACTGTGCACGTGCCACTTGCGTGCCACGAATCTGATCTCCCTTGTGCCCCCATTCCATCCATGATTTTAATTAGTTTAAATTTATTAATTAATTAAATCTTGGTCCCGAACCTGTCCGAACTTGACCCAACACCCAACCCAATTGGGTGTAGACCCTGTCATGCCAGCCCATGCACCCCACTGTTGTATTTGTATTTTTCCGTATTCAAAAATATCTACATTCACATATAAATAACGACTCTCTATCCTTCTAATATATATATAATGTATATATGTATATATATACATACATATATGTATATACCTCTCTATCTCTTTGAACAAACCCACACCCCATCACCTCACCCCCCTTTCCCTCACAGCCATACACTCCCCCCCTTTTTTGGACCGACTTCCTTTTCTCTCTCTCTCTATTTCTAAATATCCTCCACTCTCTCTCTATTAATATCTTCCTCTTTCTCTCTCCTCTCACACTAACTCACCCCCCTACCCCCTAGCCGACTCAACCCCCTCCCCTTTACTTCCCCACCAAGCAAACACCCCCCCTACTACTACAGCTGCTACTTAATCTTCTTCTTCTTCTTCTTCGTTTTCTACTTCTTCTTATTCTTCATTTCCTTCTCCATGGAAAACACCATCACCATTACCACCATTATCAACACCACCACCCTCACCAACACCACCATGCACCACCACCTCCACCACCTGCACAGCCACCCGAACCACTGCCCCCGCACGACCCCCGCCATCGCGCCAGGTCGGCGACCACCCCGCACACAGCAGCAGCGGGCAGCAGCTCCTCCGCGCGCCGCACGCGCCACCCCACGCGCTGCCGCGCGCCGCACGCGCCACCGCAGCCCACCGCCACCGCTAGCGACCCCCCACCGGCGCGCGCACCCCCGGCGACTTCCCCCTGTCCACCACCGGCCTCCCCGACGTGTTGAACACACTATTCGTGCGTTTTGAACGAAATCCCGTCGACGCGCGCGGAGGAAAGTTTTAGAAATTGTGTTTCGGGACAGCGACTTCGTGCGTGTTTTCTGGGAGATCCGACCGTTGGATCGGCGAACTCTTTGCTCCGTCTCAATCTCGGTATATCCATCTTCACTCCTGTCAATTTTCGTCCGTTAATTATGTCGTTTGATACCTCAAAACTGGCCACCAAGTTGACGTTTTAAATTGAACTGTTTTTGGACAGTTTCGTGGAGCCGACTTCGTCAGCTCGTAACTTCGCCGTCGTAGCTCCGTTTTGCGCACCGTCAGTTCCAGTGCACAGCTGGTATAACCATCTTCCTGTCTCCTTTAGATTTCGTTTCATTTTAAGCACGTTCGGTTGGTCGAATTCGACGCCAAAGTTGGCCGTCCGAATTCTTTAATTTGCACTTGTTAAATTCCATTTTTGAACCCGGGACTCCGGATTCAATTTCTGACACCACCAGTAGACTCGTGGCGTCGTTCTGGCATGTTTTCATAAAAAATTTGCTTGATTTGGAGAACGTGGGCCCTGGCACGCATTTCGGTGCAAAGCGGGTCCCACTTTTCGGGTCAACGGGTCACTTTGAGATCGGCTCATCGGAATCCAATTCCGGATATACCGTTGAGTTCGTATCGTCATTCTGGACTCGTTGACATATAATTTGCTGAGTTTTGAAGACATTTGCTCCGGCACGTATTTCCGTGCAAACCGAATACCAAGTGTCGCGTCAACGTATCATTTTGTGATCGGGACATCGGAATCCTATTTCGGATATACCGTAGGATTCGTATCATCATTCTGGATTCGTAGACATATAATTTGCTAGGTTTTGTAGACTTCTATCCTGACACACTTTTCGGTGCAAAGTGTGTCCAACGGCAGACATCATTTTGACCCGAAATTACGGTTTTGCCCCTGTGTCTAAATTGGACTTATGGGTAGGCTATCATAGCTGATTTGACCGTTCTGGACACATTGGTGATATTTATTTTATCATCCGACAACATCTGTAGATTTTGATTTTGTATTATCCTTAATTTATTATTAATTATTTTTCTAGATATTGTTACTTTCTGGTTTTGAATTTATATATATATTTTAATTGCGATAAAAATCTTATAAAAATAGTATTTAAATATTATGTTAATTTAGCTAATTTATTATAATTTTTTTAGCATTTATTAAGTGCTTTTGGTATTTTATAAAAATAGGAAAACAGAACTCATTTTTAGTATATTTATGTTTGCTGATTTTTAATAAATATTTATGAGGGTTTATAAATCCCAGAAAAATTAGTATAAATTTCTATAATTAACAAGGATCATTTTGGTACTTTATTTTATATATATTTGAGCTTTTTGTCTATCTCTAAAATTGTTGGAACTTAGTGTACAGTTTGATTTAATTATTGAATAATTACGACTTTTAATATTTTGTGTTGTTTTGAGTTATAGACGTATTGGACCTCACCCCGCACTAGTGTAAAGACCCTAGAGAGTTAGTTTGTGTATAGTGGCACTTCACATTAGACTTTTATGCTAGGTCCCCACTTGGCTAGTATCCAGTCAGGAGTCGTGTCACACCACTAGTGTATTATTGAACATAGCTTAGAACTGAGTTTGTATATCATTATTGACAGGATACCGGACATCTATACCTTCGTACTAGTATTCTTGCTTTGCTCGAGGCAAGTACATCTACACACTCATTTACTGTCTTTTAATGCTAGAACATGTATTAACCCTGTTAAAATACTGCTTTCTGAATAACTGCAAGTTAAATCTTCACATGTTACATTAAATTGGTCCCTACCATGCTTAGGACAGTTATCATATCTTCACATGTTTCTTACTGGTTCTCAGCACATGTTTTACTATGCTTTATACGGCTCTGAGTATTCACATGTTTTGTACTGCTCCCAGTACCTGCCATGCTTATATTACTCCCAGTATCTCCCACATGTTTTACTGTTCTCGTATCTCTCACATGTTAGAATTTGGGTTATGGGAAAACTGATAGTTGAGTACGTGATCATGCCCCCACTCGTACGTACGTACCGAGCAAGGTTGACATTTTATGTATACCTTGTCGTAGGCGCACCAGCTGTATTTGTATGTATGTACAACTATCGCTTGTTTTAATTGTACGGAAGTACATTTTAGATACTTGTACCACAGTATATTTTACACCTATTGACAGATCACGTACCTGCTACAGTTTTAAACATTACATATGTATCTGTCTCTATGACATATGTGTCCTTGCCATGATAGACTATGAGTTATGCCATGTTCCCTGTGTTACCATGATACTGTGATCCCAGTTGTACCATGAGGCCATGTTTTCCAGTATTTCCTGTTTTATAGATTTATCACACCATGTTTCTTGTTGTACATCTCTTTCATTATATGTTCAGTACTTTAGTTGTAGAGGTTGTACTTGCTCCCGTCCTGACAGGATAACGTTGTAGGTATACTTTTCGAGAAGGAAACGCTATGTGTTACATATTATGGTACTGCATTGAGGACCTGGCCTTAGCTCCAGTAGAGGCCCCAGCGGGGAACCTTGCTTAGTTATCTTTTCATGTGTTTTGAGACTGAGACTTTGGTATGTTCTTATATTTGGATACTGGACTTTGTCTCCAGTTAGATACTTTGGTTATGTATTATTAAGTCTGTGCTCATGTTACCTTTGCTTATAGATGCTGTGTTGTGATGAACATTTAAATGTGATTTTAGAACTGTTAGTAGCTTAGATCCTTTATTGTCTATTCTTAGAACAGCTTACTGCGCTTTAAGCAAGCGTAGGCTGGACATGGCTCGGCCCGGCCCAACAATTTGGGTAACGGGTCGTGACATGTTTTTTTGGTGGCCCATGCAGGTCCAGACTTAAGTTGTTTGGTTACGTTATTGTACCAAGCATGCCTGCAATTAGGATCTAGGACAACTTGATAATACTAGGACAACATTTAGAACACCTAGAGGATTTCTAGGATTGCAACATAGGAGAACTCATCACAGCATAGGACCGTTAGCTATAATTAGCCTATTGTTTGTATTTCAGTGGGTCAATTTTGACCAAGTTTGTACCCTTGGGATGACCCCTGAGGATCTCACTCTAATCTTATCTAGAAATCAGTTTCCACTTATTTCCATTTGCTCTTCTTTAAATTCATTGTTGAATTTAATTTCTGATTTTTGTTGTTAACTTTGATCTTGCATCGTGATAAATTTTGTGGATTGAATTGTGATATATTCTGATAAGGTAAACGTCTGCTTTAGTTATGGAGTTTAGAATTTATCGCAGCCATATTAGCTGGTATGACAAAAACGTAGAGCCTGATTTTGGATATACTATCCTATTCATAGAATTTAGATTTTCTCGCAGCCATACCGGTTGGCGTGGCGAGGATTCTAGATAACATGATTATAGGGTGTATACCTTAGTTATGACTCTACCGTTTATTGCATCTAAGCTTACTGGTGGGGCGAAAATTCTGGCAACATGATTTCAGGAAAACGTGTATGGTTATCATATCATATCCCAACTTGGTTTACTTTCTTATGATCGAATGAGCAAGAATAAGTTCTTATCATTATTCTTCCCCGTCTTGATTAACTCTGTTCTATCTACATCTGCAACTAGGATTACAGGTTCTCTAGGACTCTCCAATAGGATTGCTTTCGCGTTATCTTTTGGACATAATTATTTTTGTGTTCCATCTTTCCTATGACCTGACTAAACTCTTCTTCGTTAACCTCTTGGATAATCCTTCTCGTTATATATCCCATTGTTTTCATACCATTCTTGGAGATATTCCAATAAACTTTTCTGTCTTGCTTGACCCTTTAAACTTGTTTGGACACTGTTATGGATTGCTTGACCCAGTCTTAGGCTTTGTTACCTTCTACTTGATAGACGACCAAAATAGCCAAACCTTGTTAACTGATCCTGTAGTATAACTATACATGTGTTGTGTGATTGTGATAAGTACTTTTCCTAGGGATTGGTTAGATTAAGCTTATAGGACAAGTATGGGTGACTGACTGTAGTAGACTTGAAAACCCTTAAGAACGATTGCATTGATAGTATGACTTGATGATAGGGTATCTAAGATGGAGAAATGAGATCGTATATTGCTGTGACTATGGATTGAGGATTAGAATCTTGTGCTTAGCAGTTTGGGAATTTAGCATTTGTAGAATTTTGGTTGGGTTACCTCTAGCTAATTACATGTGATTAGAGGGTAGATCGATATGTGGATTGATATAGAAAAAGTTAGAATGAGTTATCGTATTGCGTACGAGATCGGAAAGATATCAGTTAAAAAGACATGGAACAAGACAAAGATATATGTACATTGGTAATTAATAAATCGGGAGTTGAAATCGAGGATTTGTATTCGGAGGACTTGTTGAGTAAAAAGAAGAAGGCTCTACGCCAAGAATAAATATTGAAAGTATGATTTCAAGGAGAAGCTGTAGAAAAGGATTGACGACGAATGATGCTAAGGAACTGTGGATTGATGAAATAAGGATACTTAGGATATGATAAGGAAATCCAGAATTTACAATTGAGGTTGGAAATATGGTTGATGATTAAGCATTATAGGTTTATAAACATACCCAGAGAATGACCTATAGTTTAGGGTATACATAAATGTTCATGTTAGTATGGAAGATCCTAAAGGATGTATGACGTAGTTTATGATAGAAGGACTTTGATTGAACCTGAACCAAAAAGATTGTAGGAGAAACAGAAGAGATGATTACAAGGATAGCAGATTGAGTATCGTAGCCAGAGCAGCTACATGTTATAGTTTGACCGGTTGGATGATTTTTAATTTCGAGGACGAAATTCTTGTAAGGTGTGTAGGATGTAAGCCCCCTGAATTTCAGGGTTTATTTTTATTTTTTCTGAATGAATTATTATCGATAAATATATTATTATTTATTTGTTTAGATCATTAATGTACCTTTCCATGACTTTGACTTCTGGAGCGTCAGGGATGCCAATCCTTGGAAACTCTCTTCACGAGTTTTGAAGTAGACAAGATTATCTTCGTTTTGATATATCGTGTCCCACTTGAATTCGTTCCCTTGTGCTCTTTTTGTAACGCGCAACTTCGGGTCAACTTAGACCGATTAATCGTTGAATATTATTCCCACTTTTATTTTTGATCATCGTTTGCACGTTACCGTTGCTTTTAATTTAGGAGCGCCAGATCAGTCATTTTCTCGAAACCAACTTCTCATAAATGATCTACTCGAGACGCTCTCCACCCATGACCTTCGTGTCCCACTCAGACACACCATCTTGTGCTTCATTTGCTTCGCACAACTTTTGGGTAAATTTAGGCCAATTAATTATTTCCCGTAAATTGTGACCTGACTTCCAATATAATTTCCGGGCCCGACATCGGTCCAATCCGCTTGACCCAATATATGAACCTGGCCTGTTTTGAGCCTACTGTGCACGTGCTACTTGCGTGCCACGAATCTGATCTCCCTTGTGCCCCCATTCCATCCATGATTTTAATTAGTTTAAATTTATTAATTAATTAAATCTTGGTCCCGAACCTGTCCGAACTTGACCCAACACCCAACCCAATTGGGTGTAGACCCTATCATGCCAGCCCATGCACCCCACTGTTGTATTTGTATTTTTCCCTATTCAAAAATATCTACATTCATATATAAATAACTACTCTCTCTCCTTCTAATATATATATAATGTATATATGTATATATATACATACATATATGTATATACCTCTCTATCTCTTTGAACAAACCCACACCCCATCACCTCACCCCCCTTTCCCTCACAGCCATACACTCCCCCCTTTTTTGGACCGACTTCCTTTTCTCTCTCTCTCTATTTCTAAATATCCTCCACTCTCTCTCTATTAATATCTTCCTCTTTCTCTCTCCTCTCACACTAACTCACCCCCCTACCCCCTGGCCGACTCAACCCCCTCCCTTTTACTTCCCTACCAAGCAAACACCCCCCCTACTACTACAGCTGCTACTTAATCTTCTTCTTCTTCTTCGTTTTCTACTTCTTCTTATTCTTCATTTCCTTCTCCATGGAAAACACCATCACCATTACCACCATTATCAACACCACCACCCTCACCAACACCACTATACACCACCACCTCCACCACCCGCACAGCCACCCGAACCACTGCCCCCGCACGACCCCTGCCGTCGCGCCAGGTCGGCGACCACCCCGCACACAGCAGCAGCGGGCAGCAGCTCCTCCGCGCGTCGCACGTGCCACCCCACGCGCTGCCGCGCGCCGCGCGCGCCACCGCAGCCGACCACCGCCGCCTGCGACCCCCCATCGGCACGCGCACCCCCGGCGACTTCCCCCTGTCCACCACCGGCCTCCCCGACGTGTTGAACACACTATTCGTGAAGAACAGTTTGGCAACTCTAGAGGGGGGTGAATAGAGTTTATATAGAAAAATAGCCAATTAAAAATAACTCTTTCACCAACAATAAAAAATCAGAGTAAAGTGCGGAAAATAAATGAAGAGCAGAAGAGCATACGCAAACACAACGATTTTAACCTGGTTTCCCTCGTGGAGGACTAGTCCAGGCCTGAGAACTCTAGCTCAGGGTTAAATCCACTATTTGTGAAATAGTAGCTTACAACCCGTGCCTTTTCTTCAGAAGAGCACGTCAACTTCTAACAGAGGATCGCAGTGGCGATTTGCTTGGAATTGTCCAAGCGACTTCTTCACTCTTGCACAAGAATCCTAACTGAGAGATGCTGAGCACTCGAGACTTAGGAGGCTTGTGGCTAGTAGATAGGAAGGGTATGGCTTATTGAGCTTGTAGGAGAGAAGAGAAGAGAAGATTGAGTGAATTGAAATGAGAGAATTCATGCCCTATTTATAGTGTTATTAGAGGCAGAATTCGGCCAGATTTCGGGTAGGAAAATTCAAAAATTTGGCCGTTGGACAGCTAGCAACCAGCTAACCCTAAAATTAGGGTTCCTGATTTCTAGGGGACAGAGTTCGGCCCGAACTCTGTGTGGATGCAGAGTTCGGCCCGAACTCTGTCTCCAGAGCACAGAGTGGTCCTAAGTGGGACTTGTGGGCAATTTTTGTTTTGGTGGAGCTTGGGATTTTGGGTAGGCTTATAGACTAAGTTCCAAGAGCTTAGCATAACTCAGAGTACATACTTCTAGACTCAATAAAATGTAAAAGTACAGACTCGAAAATACACTGAGAGTCGAAAACTGAGCTGTTGTCTGTCCTGAACTGAATGCAGACGTCGTGTGTCGTATTGAATTTATACAGATATTATTTAGTCAATGTAGTCAATATTTGGTTGACTGTGACTTTGTGTCAACAATCTTCCCCATATTGATAATTGACAAAATAATAAATGTATATTTCAATATTCATACCTGGACACAGTTAGTTAAAACACAGCTCCCCCATAAACAATGCCGAGCTAGAATAAGATAGCTCCCCCATAATCAGTGAACGGTGCCGAGCTAGAATCAATAGCTCTCCCCCGTAAATAATGCATAGAACCTGTGGCCTGATAAAAATATTTTCCCAAAAGCAAACACAAGTACACAAATATACATATTTCTCCCCCTTTTGGCAGTTAGCAATATAAAGGATCATATAGACTGCATAAGGAAAAGCATGGGAATAGCAGTATAGACAATGAAAAGTAATCCAACCACACCAAGCAGAGAAGAAACAGTATAATACTAATAAAACAAGTCACTGACATAAAGTAGAACTACAAAAAATAGCATAAAATGTTATCCACCAACCAGCACATCATCAGGGTTTGAAGACATAAATCCAGTACATAAATCCATAACAAACTGAAATAACTAAAAAGGTAACTAAGACCATCAGCAGTGTCAGCAGCATATCAAGCCAATCTCCATCATGGAGCACGAGAAGGTCCTGGAACATCTGAAGGACCAGGGAATGAGCGACGAGGGTCCACAAAAGCATCATCAGGATCCATATACCTCATGACCCACGGATCGTCTATACGATGACCCGCGCGATCTGGATCCCGCTCAATAGGCACATGCAGATCAGGATGACGAGCAAGTGAATACCGCATATCATGCAGAGAGTTCCCAAGGGCACTGATCTGCAAGGTGGTACGGTAATCCTGCTGCGTCCAGCGATCATCCTCAATAGCAAAGCGATCGCGAAGCATAGTCTGAAGAGACTCAAGAGTGGCAGGAGGAGGAGGTGCATCCTGACCAAGAGGAGGGACGTCAGGCTCCTCATCAGCAGAATGCTCAGATGACTCAGAAGCAGCGACAGGCTGAAGGCGTCGTGCTTTGGATAGAAAGGCAGGTGCAGGCAGGAACGGACAATCATGGATAGGAATGATGAAAGCACGAAAAACTAAAGGAAGATAGAGAGGATAAACCAAAGCTCTTGGTTTCTTCCGACAGTTGATCATCCAATCCATCATAGTCCGTGGAAAGTTGAATGGAATACGATAGTGGAGATGATATAAGGTGGAGATCTCAAGATAAGTGACTTCATCTGTTGAGCCAGCCTTGGGCAAGATAGTATTGAACACGATGCGATGAAGTTCATAAAAGTAGGGGGTGAGATGCTTGGCCTTTAGCTTGCGAGGACTTACGTTAGGAGCACATAAATCCTTCTTGAATCCTTCAAGGGAAGTATTGCCAACAAATTGAAGTTGACGTGCTTCCACAAGCTTGTCCCACACATCAAGATCCGGGAGAGCAAGAAAGTCTCCCAGCTCAGAATCATTAAAGGCAATGGTAATGCCAGCAACCCGAGAATAGATGTGGGTTGCATCGTGAGTCAAATTGCAGTAAAACATTTGAATTGCACTATGGTAGATGACAGAATTTGAAGCAACAAGTTCATCCAAACAAAGATCACGGAATAAAGACTCATATTGTGAAAAAATAGTAAAATTTATGGGATGGCCCCCAAACACCGGACGAGTTCTAAAATCGCTAAACCATTCATTAGAGGCTTCTAGCGATACAAATAAACGGTCGTCGTAAGTGTTAGGGTCATCGGGACGCGGCGGATTGAACAACGGATGAATGGGGTGTTGTTCAACTACTTGTTCAATCGGAGGAGGAGGAACCGAAGAGGAAGCACCCTCATGTCGAGTCCTTCTCCCTCGTTTGGACAAGCGAGATGCCATTTGAAATAAAAGAGGAGAACTTGGAAATGATAGAAAAAGAGAGATATACCTGAAAAGAATACCAAACAGTTGAAGAGAATGTTGAAAAACCCCTTTCCCTTGATTTTGAGAAGAAATAGAGCCCTCTATATCAAGAACTAGGGTTAGGGTTTGGAAGGAAGAAGATGGAGGAGGTGGAGAAGAAGGAAATATGGGAGGAAAGAGAGGGAATCCCGAAATAAAGTAGGGCTTGGTCTTTGGTCGGGTGAAATATTGACCATTGGATTAGAATTGATCCAACGGCAGAGCCAGATCCCGACCCTGGAACCTAAGAACCGAACTCGGCCCGAACTCTGATAGGGGAAGAGTTCGGCCCGAGTTCTGGATCAATGGTCCAGAACTGAAAACAGGCAAAGAACATGAAGAAAAAGTTTAAGAGTTAAACAAAAGATAGTTGAGGACAACAAAGAGTGTAAAAAATAGATAGAGAGGTACTCAGAAAACAGAATGAACTTTAGAAAATCTCAATTAGGCAATATTAAATCGAAAACGAGCCATATAATAAATAAGGACATATACTGTGGTTCAATAGCCCAAATTTGCCATGGGTTAGCTGCAGGGGCCGGATCCCAGCTAGCGGTAGTCCTGAGGACTAGTGCACCGTGTCGCTTAGGCTTTTACGCCTTGTTGTCAGAAGGACCCTTTCGACTTGTACCCATACCAAATTCTTCAAAAAAGAATCACAATATACTCGATATTTACGCAGGTGAGTTTCAATTTATAACTGCTTCATCTAAAATTCCAAGTTCACGACAAAGAAAATTGAAGCGCTCTTCGGATAGTGGCTTAGTAAAGAAATCTGCCAGCTGATGATCAGTGTCAATAAATTCTAAGTTAATCATGCCATTTTGCTGATGATCACGCAAAAAGTGGTGTCTGATCTCAATGTGTTTAGTGCGTGAGTAGCAGACAGGGTTCTTAGTCAAATTGATTGCACTAGTATTGTCACAGAATATAGGAATGTGCATGAAAGATAACTTATAGTCTTCAAGGGTTTGCTTCATCCACAGAATTTGTGCACAACAACGCCCAGCTGCTATGTATTCAGCTTCTGTTGTGGATAGTGCGACAGAGTTCTGCTTCTTGCTAAACCATGAGACTAAAGCCTTTCCTAATAAATGACACGTGCCGCTCGTACTTTTACGGTCGACCTTGCATCCAGCAAAGTCAGCATCAGAGTAACCGATGAGGTCAAATGATGTTGACTTGGGATACCATAGACCCACTGTAACCGTACCCTTAAGGTATCGAAAGATACGCTTAACCGCGGTCATGTGAGATTCCTTAGGATTTGCTTGATATCTAGCACATAGGCAAACACTAAACATGATATCGGGGCGACTAGCAGTTAAATAAAGTAAGCTGCCTATCATACCTCGATACTTATATTGATCAACGGGTTTGCCGCTCTCATCTGGTTCGAGTTTGGTTGAAGTAGCCATTGGAGTGCTGATTGGTTTGATGTTGTCAAGATCGAACTTCTTCAGCATGTCCTTGGTATACTTCGATTGACAGATGAAAGTTCCATTAGCCAGTTGTTTTACTTGCAGACCAAGAAAGTAGTTGAGCTCTCCCATCATGCTCATCTCAAATTTTGTCTGCATACACTTGGCAAATTCTTGACAAAGAGTTTCATCAGTAGACCCAAAAATAATATCATTAACATAAATCTGAATTAATAAAATGGTGTCTTTGAAAGATTTGATAAACAGTGTAGTGTCAATTTTCCCTTTTGAAAAACCTTTCTCAAGCAAGAAACTGCTTAGCCTTTCATACCAAGCTCTGGGGGCTTGTTTAAGGCCATAAAGCGCTTTCTTCAGCTTGAACACGTGGTCGAGAAATTTGTGATTTTCAAAGCCAGGGGGTTGTTTGACATAAACTTCCTCCTTAATAAAGCCATTCAAGAAAGCACTTTTAACATCCATTTGAAATAATTTAAAGTTTTGAAAATTAGCAAAAGCACAAAGCATCCGAATGGATTCTAGTCTAGCAACAGGAGCATAAGTCTCATCGTAGTCGATACCTTCCTCTTGGTTGTATCCTTGAGCTACTAGACGAGCTTTGTTACGTGTGACTGAACCATCTTCATTTACTTTGTTTCTAAACACCCATTTGGTACCAATTATTGAGTGATTAGCCGGTCTAGGAACTAGTTCCCATACTTGGCTCCTCTCAAATTGGTTGAGTTCTTCTTGCATAGCAGAAATCCAAAATTCATCATTAAAAGCTTCAGAAATGTTTTTAGGCTCTACTTGTGAAATGAAGGCAGTGCTAGCAACGGAGTCTCTTAGTGATGATCTAGTAGTTACTCCACGTGAAACTTCTCCTATAACTAAATTTTCTGGATGAGAAGGTTTGAAAGAGAATTTCTTAGGCAAACCCTCCAGAGAATTAGTTTCGGTTGAAGTATTCATTGGAGTAGAAGTTGATGGCTCAACGTCATCATCAAGAGTACTTGCTGCACTGTTATCTTCATCAAAAGTCACATTTGTTGACTCTTCCACAATAAGTGAGCGTTTATTGAAAACTCTATATCCCTTACTCTTGGCGGCATAACCAAGAAAGATACTATCGTCAGCTTTGGCATCAAATTTGCCTAAGTTGTCTTTGGTGTTAAGGATAAAACATCTACAGCCAAAAACTTTAAAATAAGAAACATTGGGGGTTCTCCCAAACCAAAGCTCATAGGGTGTTTTCTTCGTAATGGGACGAATAAGCACCCTATTCAAAATGTGGCATGCTGTACTTACAGCCTCTGTCCAAAAATATTTCGGAAGAGAAAATTTATTCAACATGACTCTAGCCATATCGCCAAGAGTCCTATTCTTCCGCTCCACAACACCATTTTGTTGAGGAGTTCTAGGACAAGAAAATTCATGATCAAAACCATTTGCATTACAAAAACTTTCAAAATCATAATTTACGAATTCGCCTCCATGATCACTTCGGATTCGAGTAATCATGTAGCCTTTTTCGTTTTGAACTTTCTTTACAAAAATTTTGAAAGCAGAAATAGCATCGCTCTTATTAGCGAGAAAGAAAACCCATGTAAATCTCGAAAAATTATCAACAATAACAAATGCATAAAGTTTGCCTCCAAGGCTAGCTATTCTACTAGGACCAAATAAATCCATATGAAGTAGTTGCAAGGGTCTAGTAGTACTTACAGAGTTGATAGAATGAAATGAGGATTTAGTTGCCTTGTTTAGTTCACATTCGGCACATACCGTGTCCTTTTTGAACGTGATTTCAGGCAATCCTCTCACTAGCTTCTTGGTGGAAAGCCTGGATATAGCATCCATGTTGGTATGACCAAGACGCTGGTGCCAAAGTAGTCGTTCGTCTTTGTGGGCATATAGACATCTACCTGTATTGTTAGTATTTATAGAAAGATAGAAAATATAGATGTTGTCCTCTCTTTTTCCTTCAAAAGCAATGTCTCCTGTTGACCTATCATAGATGTAGCAACTGTTTTGTCCAAAGTTAATATCATATCCATGATCAGCAAGATGACTAATGCTGAGCAGGTTATGCTTTAACTCGGTCACTAGGCAGACATCCTTTATTACAGGAGAAGGAGGATGACCAATGATACCATTACCTATAATGTGCCCTTTGAGATTGTTACCGAAGGATACGTATCCTTCTCTCTTCATCGATAGTGATGCAAAAAGATTTGCGTCTCCCGTCATATGTCGCGAGCATCCACTATCGAGAATCCACTTACTTTCAGTTGAGGAGGGAAGGTCCACCTACATCAAGAGTAGATGTGACCTTTGGTACCCGAGTTCTTGAGGGTCCTGAAAAGTTAGTCTTTGGGAACCAAGCATATATCCTTTTATCTACAAGTCTTCTAACTCTGCACTGTGGTGAGATGTGTCCATGTAATCCACAATAAGTACAGATAGCATTCTTATTTATACTATGAGCATGAGAATAATATCTATAAGCAACAGGATGAGGATGGACATGATGTGAAGAGTTAGCATGGTGAAGATGATTATGCATGGAATAAGTGGCATGTTGATGGTGTCTATGAGGCATAGAATGATGGTATTGTCTATGATGTGTGACATGCTGATATTGTCTAGATGGCATGGCATGATGATTTTGTCTATATGGTTTATGAGGACCTTGTCTATATGGCATTGCATGATGATTTTGTCTATATGGCATGGCATGATGAATTTTATGTGTGGAGTGATGTTGATTGTGTCTTTGTGCATGATGAGTGTGTACTGAGTGAGAATTGTTCTTACGTGCACGTGGTTTGTGAAAGTTTGTGTATATAAAAGCATGGTTATGTGCTGCATGAGAATGACGTGGTTGACTAGCATGAGTGGTATTGTGCCCATGTGATTGGGTTTGAGGTTGAACAACCTGTTTACCCAATTTGGTTTCTAATCTTTTAGAAACAGCTTGCAGTTCATCAACCTTAATATTTAAGCCATAAATCTTAGTCATGGAAATCTTGTGTCTATTCTTTTCTTCAGCAAGCAACGTGTTGAGAGTAGTGATTTCTTGAGTTTGTTGCTCAATACGTGCTTCAGCATCATGTAAGCTTAATTTAAGCTTGGATGCTTCATCAGTGTCATTTGTGGGTGATGTGTTTCTAACATTATCAAGAAGTAAAGAAATTCTTTGTATCTCATCTTCTAGACTTTTGATTTTGTCCTTGGCATGTTTATATTTACCGATGACCTTTTTATGATCATCGAGTAAATCAGTGAAAGCATCGCCAAGTTCATCAAAAGAGAAGTCATCCAGAGTTTCGTTAGATACCTTGTTGGAAGTTGCCATCAGGCACACATTTGTTGTATCTTGAGGAGAGTCCTTTTCTTCCTCAGAGTCACTCGCTTCACTTTCATGCCAGATACCTGTGTTGGCATATTTCTTTGATGAGTTCTTTTTGTATGGCTTCTCATAGCGGTTGCTCTTCTTCAGGAATGGGCAGTCTTTTCGGACATGTCCAGTTTTCTTGCAACCATAACAAGTTGGTTCTTCTTCATCGTCTTCTTGAGATTCCTTCTTCCTTCGATTGAAGCGAAGGAATTTCCTGAAGTTTCGAACCATGAGAGCTTGGTCTTCATCATCCGAATTATCTTCTTCGGTCTCATCATGATTAGCTCTTCGTTGATGAGCTTTGAGTGCGATCTCCCTGGTCTTCGGAGCAGGCTCTTCGAAGTCCTTGAGGTCAAGCTCGTGAGTCATAAGCTTACCCATCAAGGTCTCCATTGACATTGTTGTGAGATCGTTTCCTTCTATGATGGTTGTCACCTTAGGGTTCCAAATTTTTGGTAGCCCTCTGAGCAGCTTACGAATCTTCTCGTGGTTTGAGTACTGCTTTCCAAGCGAAGATAGAGGATTGATGATGTCGAGGAATCTTGTGATCATTTGAGTGATCGTCTCACTTGGCTTCATCTTGAAGGCTTCGTATTCTTGAGTGAGACGGCTTATTTTAGATTCCTTGACCTGTGTGGTTCCTTCATGCGTCACTTCTAGAAGTCTCCATACTTCATGAGCAGTGGTGCATGTAGAGACCCTGTTGAACTCATTCCTGTCTATAGCACAGAATAAAGCATTAATAGCCCTAGCATCTAGACTTGCCTGTTTCTTTTCCTCGACAGAATATTTGTCGTGTGGTTTCTCAATGAGGTCACCATCGACAACTATCCTGGCGGGCTTTTTGTAACCGTCAGTGACGACAGTCCACAGGTCAAAGTCTAGAGACTTAAGATAGAAGCTCATCCTTGTTTTCCAATATGTGTAGTTAGTCCCATCAAATAGGGGAGGCCTATGAGTGGACTGACCTTCACCATGATTGGAAATCAAGGATTGTGTGGTTGCCATGGATCAGCTCTTAGGATGTTAGTCCTTGTAAAGAGAACAGAGCTCTGATACCAATTGAAGAACAGTTTGGCAACTCTAGAGGGGGTGAATAGAGTTTATATAGAAAAATAGCCAATTAAAAATAACTCTTTCACCAACAATAAAAAATCAGAGTAAAGTGCGGAAAATAAATGAAGAGCAGAAGAGCATACGCAAACACAACAATTTTAACCTGGTTTCCCTCGTGGAGGACTAGTCCAGGCCTGAGAACTCTAGCTCAGGGTTAAATCCACTATTTGTGAAATAGTAGCTTACAACCCGTGCCTTTTCTTCAGAAGAGCACGTCAACTTCTAACAGAGGATCGCAGTGGCGATTTGCTTGGAATTGTCCAAGCGACTTCTTCACTCTTGCACAAGAATCCTAACTGAGAGATGCTGAGCACTCGAGACTTAGGAGGCTTGTGGCTAGTAGATAGGAAGGGTATGGCTTATTGAGCTTGTAGGAGAGAAGAGAAGAGAAGATTGAGTGAATTGAAATGAGAGAATTCATGCCCTATTTATAGTGTTATTAGAGGCAGAATTCGGCCAGAATTCGGGTAGGAAAATTCAAAAATTTGGCCGTTGGACAGCTAGCAACCAGCTAACCCTAAAATTAGGGTTCCTGATTTCTAGGGGACAGAGTTCGGCCCGAACTCTGTCTCCAGAGCACAGAGTGGTCCTAAGTGGGACTTGTGGGCAATTTTTGTTTTGGTGGAGCTTGGAATTTTGGGTAGGCTTATAGACTAAGTTCCAAGAGCTCAGCATAACTCAGAGTACATACTTCTAGACTCAATAAAATGTAAAAGTACAGACTCGAAAATACACTGAGAGTCGGAAACTGAGCTGTTGTTTGTCCTGAACTGAATGCAGACGTCGTGTGTCGTATTGAATTTATACAGATATTGTTGACACAAAGTCACAGTCAACCAAATATTGACTACATTGACCAAATAATATTTGTATTAATTCAATACGACACACGACGACTGCATTCAGTTCAAGACAGATGACAGCTTAGTCTCCGGCTCTCAGTGTGTTCTGGAGTCTGTATTTTATAATTTCATTGAGTCTAGATTTATGTACTCTGAGTCTTGCTGAGCTCTTGGAACTTAGTCTATAACCTACCCAAAATCCCAAGCTCCACTGAACCAAAAACTGCCCACTGGTCCCCTTAGAACCACTCTGTGCTCTGGAGACAGAGTTCGGGCCGAACTCTGCCTCCACACAGAGTTCGGGCCGAACTCTGTCCCCTAGAAATCAGGAACCCTAATTTTAGGGATAGCTGGTTGCTAGTTGTCCAACGGCCAAATTTTTGAATATTCCTACCCGAATTCTGGCCGAATTCTGCCTATAAAAACACTATAAATAGGGCATGAATTCTCTCATTTCAATCCATCCAATCTTCTCTTCTCTTCTCTCTTATAAGCTCAATAAGCCATACCCTTCCCATCTACTAGCCACAAGCCTCCTAAGTCCCGAGTGCTCAGCATCTCTCAGTTAGGATTCTTGTGCAAGAGTCGAAGAAGTCGCTTGGACAATTCCAAGCAAATCGCCACTGCGATCCTCTGTTAAGAAGTTGACGTGCTCTTCTGAAGAAAAGGCACGGGTTGTAAACTACTATTTCACAAATAGTGGATTTAATCCTGAGCTAGAGTTCTCAGGCCTGGACTAGTCCTCCACGAGGGAAACCAGGTTAAAATCGCTGTGTTTGCGTATGCTCTTCTGCTCTTCATTTATTTTCCGCACTTTACTCTGATTATTTATTGTTGGTGAAAGAGTTATTTTTAATTGGCTATTTTTCTCTATAAACTCTATTCACCCCCCTCTAGAGTTGCCAAACTGTTCTTCAATTGGTATCAAAGCTCTGTTCTCTTTACAAGGATTAACATCCTAAGAGCTGATCCATGGCAACCACACAATCCTTGATTTCCAATCATGGTGAAGGTCAGTCCACTCATAGGCCTCCCCTATTTGATGGGACAAACTACACATATTGGAAAACAAGGATGAGCTTCTATCTTAAGTCTCTAGACTTTGACCTGTGGACTGTCGTCACTGACGGTTACAAAAAGCCCGCCAGGATAGTTGTCGATGGTGACCTCATTGAGAAACCACACGACAAATATTCTGTCGAGGAGAAAAAACAGGCAAGTCTAGATGCTAGGGCTATTAATGCTTTATTCTGTGCTATAGACAGGAATGAGTTCAACAGGGTTTCTACTTGCACCACTGCTCATGAAGTATGGAGACTTCTAGAAGTGACGCATGAAGGAACCACACAGGTCAAGGAATCTAAAATAAGCCGTCTCACTCAAGAATACGAAGCCTTCAAGATGAAGCCAAGTGAGACGATCACTCAAATGATCACAAGATTCCTCGACATCATCAATCCTCTATCTTCGCTCGGAAAGCAGTACTCAAACCACGAGAAGATTCGTAAGCTGCTCAGAGGGCTACCAAAGATTTGGAACCCTAAGGTGACAGCGATCATAGAAGGAAACGATCTCACAACAATGTCAATGGAGACCTTGATGGGTAAGCTTATGACTCACGAGCTTGACCTCAAGGACTTCGAAGAGCCTGCTCCGAAGACCAGGGAGATCGCACTCAAAGCTCATCAACGAAGAGCTAATCATGATGAGACCGAAGAAGATAATTCGGATGATGAAGACCAAGCTCTCATGGTTCGCAACTTCAGGAAATTCCTTCGCTTCAATCGAAGGAAGAAGGAATCTCAAGAAGACGATGAAGAAGAACCAACTTGTTACGGTTGCAAGAAAACTGGACATGTCCGAAAAGACTGCCCATTCATGAAGAAGAGCAACCGCTATGAGAAGCCATACAAAAAGAACTCATCAAAGAAATATGCCAACACAGGCATCTGGCATGAAAGTGAAGCAAGTGACTCTGAGGAAGAAAAGGACTCTCCTCAAGATACAGCAAATGTGTGCCTGATGGCAACTTCTAACAAGGTATCTAACGAAACTCTGGATGACTTCTCTTTTGATGAACTTGGCGATGCTTTCACTGATTTACTCGATGATCATAAAAAGGTCATCGGTAAATATAAACATGCCAAGGACAAAATCAAAAGTCTAGAAGATGAGATACAAAGAATTTCCTTACTTCTTGATAATGTTAGAGACACATCACCCACTAATGACACTGATGAAGTATCCAAGCTCAAATTAAGCTTGCATGATGCTGAAGCACGTATTGAGCAACAAACTCAAGAAATCACTACACTCAACACGTTGCTTGCTGAAGAAAAGAGTAGACACAAGATTTCCATGACTAAGATATATGGCTTAAATATTAAGGTTAATGAACTGTAAGCTGTTACCAAAAGATTAGAAACCAAATTGGGTAAACAGGTTGTTCAACCTCAAACCCAATCACATGAGCACAACACCACTCATGCTAGTCAACCACGTCATTCTCATGCAGCACATAACCATGCATTCATATACACAAACTTTCACAAACCACGTGCACGTAAGAACAATTCTCACTCAGTACACAAGCATCATGCACAAAGACACAATCAACAGCACTTCACACATAAAAATCTTCATGCCATGCCATATAGACAAAATCATCATGTCATGCCATATAGACAAAATCATCATGCCATGCCATCTAGACAATATCAGCATGTCACTCATCATAGACAACACCATCACCATGCCACTTATTCCATGCATAATCATCCTCACCATGCTAACTCTTCACATCATGTCCATCCTCATCCTGTTGCTTATAAATATTATTCTCATACTCCTAGTATAAACAAGAATGCTATCTGTACTTATTGTGGATTACATGGACACATCTCACCACAGTGCAGAGTTAGAAGACTTGTAGATAAAAGGATATATGCTTGGTTCCCAAAGACTAACTTTTCAGGACCCTCAAGAACTCGGGTACCAAAGGTCACATCTACTCTTGATGTAGGTGGACCTTCCCTCCTCAACTGAAAGTAAGTGGATTCTCGATAGTGGATGATCGTGACATATGACGGGAGACGCAAACCTTTTTGCATCACTATCAATGAAGAGAGAAGGATACGTATCCTTCGGTAACAATCTCAAAGGGCACATTATAGGTAATGGTATCATTGGTCATCCTCCCTCTCCTGTAATAAAGGATGTCTGCCTAGTGACCGAGTTAAAGCATAACCTGCTCAGCATTAGTCATCTTGCTGATCATGGATATGACATTAACTTTGGACAAAACAGTTGCTACATCTATGATAGGTCAACAGGAGACATTGCTTTTGAAGGGAAAAGAGAGGATAACATCTATATTTTCTATCTTTCTATAAATACTAACAATGCAGGTAGATGTTTATATGCCCACAAAGACGAACGACTACTTTGGCACCAGCGTCTTGGTCACGCCAACATGGATGCTATATCCAGGCTTTCTACCAAGATGCTAGTGAGAGGATTGCCTGACATCACATTCAAAAAGGACACGGTATGTGCCGAATGTGAACTAAACAAGGCAACAAAATCCTCGTTTCATTCCATCAACTCTGTAAGTACTACTAGACCCTTGCAACTACTTCATATGGATTTATTTGGTCCTAGTAGAATAGCTAGCCTTGGTGGCAAACTGTATGCATTTGTTATTGTTGATGATTTTTCGAGATTCACTTGGGTTTTCTTTCTCGCTAATAAGAGCGATGCTATTTCTGCTTTCAAAGTTTTTGTAAAGAAAGTTCAAAACGAAAAAGGCTACATGATTACTCGAATCCGAAGTGATCATGGAGGCGAATTCGTAAATTATGATTTTGAAAGTTTTTGTAATACAAATGGTTTTGATCATGAATTTTCTTGTCCTAGAACTCCTCAACAAAATGGTGTTGTGGAGCGGAAGAATAGAACTCTCGGCGATATGGCCAGAGTCATGTTGAATAAATTTTCACTTCCGAAATACTTTTGGGCAGAAGCTGTTAGTACAGCATGCCATATTTTGAATAGGGTGCTGATTCGTCCCATTACGAAGAAAACACCCTATGAGCTTTGGTTTGGGAGAACCCCCAATGTTTCTTATTTTAAAGTTTTTGGTTGTAGATGTTTTATCCTTAACACCAAAGACAACTTAGGCAAATTTGATGCCAAAGCTGACGATGGTATCTTTCTTGGTTATGCCGCCAAGAGTAAGGGATATAGAGTTTTCAATAAACGCTCACTTATTGTGGAAGAGTCAACAAATGTGACTTTTGATGAAGACAACAGTGCAGCAAGTACTCTTGATGATGACGTTGAGCCATCAACTTCTACTCCAATGAATACTTCAACCGAAACTAATTCTCTGGAGGGTTTGCCTAAGAAATTCTCTTTCAAACCTTCTCATCCAGAAAATTTAGTTATAGGAGAAGTTTCACGTGGAGTAACTACTAGATCATCACTAAGAGACTCTGTTGCTAGCACTGCCTTCATTTCACAAGTAGAGCCTAAAAACATTTCTGAAGCTTTTAATGATGAATTTTGGATTTCTGCTATGCAAGAAGAACTCAACCAATTCGAGAGAAGCCAAGTATGGGAACTCGTTCCTAGACCGGTTAATCACTCTATAATTGGTACTAAATGGGTTTTTAGAAACAAAGTAAATGAAGATGGTTCAGTCACACGTAACAAAGCTCGTCTAGTAGCTCAAGGATACAACCAAGAGGAAGGTATCGACTACGATGAGACGTATGCTCCTGTTGCTAGACTAGAATCCATTAGGATGCTTTGTGCTTTTGCTAATTTTCAAAACTTTAAATTATTTCAAATGGATGTGAAAAGTGCTTTTCTGAATGGTTTTATTAAGGAGGAAGTTTATGTAAAACAACCTCCTGGCTTTGAAAATCACAAATTTCCCGACCACGTGTTCAAGCTAAAGAAAGCACTTTATGGCCTCAAACAAGCCCCCAGAGCTTGGTATGAAAGGCTAAGTAGCTTCTTACTTGAGAAAGGTTTTTCAAAAGGGAAAATTGACACAACACTGTTTATAAAATCTTTTAAAGACACTATTCTGTTGATTCAAATTTATGTTGATGATATTATTTTTGGGTCTACTGATGAAACTCTTTATCAAGAATTTGCCAAGTGTATGCAGACAGAATTTGAGATGAGCATGATGGGAGAGCTCAACTACTTTCTTGGCCTGCAAGTAAAGCAACTGGCAAATGGAACTTTCATCTGTCAATCGAAGTATACCAAGGACATGCTGAAGAAGTTCGACCTTGACAACGTCAAACCAATTAGCACGCCAATGGCTACTTCAACCAAACTCGAACCAGATGAGAGCGGCAAACCCGTTGATCAACGTAAGTATCGAGGTATGATAGGCAGCTTACTTTATTTAACTGCTAGTCGCCCCGATATTATGTTTAGTGTTTGCCTATGTGCTAGATATCAAGCAAATCCTAAGGAATCTCACATGACCGCGGTTAAGCGTATCTTTCGATACCTTAAGGGTACGGTTACAGTGGGCCTATGGTATCCCAAGTCAACATCATTTGACCTCATCGGTTACTCTGATGCTGACTTTGCTGGATGCAAGGTCGACCGTAAAAGTACGAGCGGCACGTGTCATTTGTTAGGAAAGGCTTTAGTCTCATGGTTTAGCAAAAAGCAGAACTCTGTCGCACTATCCACAACAGAAGCTGAATACATAGCAGCTGGGCGTTGTTGTGCACAGATTCTGTGGATGAAGCAAACCCTTGAAGACTATAAGTTATCTTTCATGCATATTCTGTGACAATACTAGTGCCATCAATTTGACTAAGAACCCTGTCTGCCACTCACGCACTAAACACATTGAGATCAGACACCACTTTTTGCGTGATCATCAGCAAAATGGCACGATTAACTTAGAATTTATTGACACTGATCATCAGCTAGCAGATTTCTTTACTAAGCCATTATCCGAAGAGCGCTTCAATTTTCTTTGTCGTGAACTCGGAATTTTGGATGAAGCAGTTATAAGTTGAGACTTACTTGCGTAAATATCGAGTATATTTTGATTCTTTTATGACAAATTTATTATGGGTACAAGCCGAAAGGGTCCTTCTGACAAAAAGGCGTAAAAGCCTAAGCGACACGGTGCACTAGTCCTCAGGACTACCGCTAGCTGGGATCCGGCCCCTGCAGCTAACCCATGGCAAATTTGAAATACTGAATTACAATATATTTCCTTATTTATTATATGGTGTGTTACGATTTATTATTGCCAAATTGAATCTCTCTATGTACTTTATTGGGTTTATCAAAATTGTATCTCTTTTTGTTCAACACTTAATCATTTTTCAGCCCAACTTTTGTTCTGGACCACTGAACCAGAACTCGGGCCGAACTCTGCCCCTAACAGATTTCGGGCCGAGTTCGGTCCCTAGGTTCCAGAATCGGGATCTGGCTCTGCCGTTGGATCTATTCCAATCCAATGGTCACTATTCTACCCGACCAAAGACAAAGCCCTACTTTATGTCGGGATTCCTTCTCTTTCCTCCCATATTTCTTTCTTCTCCACCTCTTCCATCATCTTCCTTCCAAACCCTAACCCTAGTTCTTGATCTAGAGGGCTCTATTTCCTCTCAAAATCAAGGAAAAGGGGTTTTTCAACGTTCTCTTCAACTGTTTGACATTATTTTCAGGTATAACTCTCTCTTTCTCTCCATTTCAAGTTATCCAATTTCTTGCAAATGGCTCCACGCTTGCCCAATCGTGGGAAGAGGATCCGAACCGAGGGTGCTTCCTCTTCGAATCCTCCTCCTCCGATTGAACAAGTAGTTGAACAACACCCCATTCATCCGTTGTTCAATCCGCCGAGTCCCGATGACCCTAACACATACGACGACCGTCTATTTGTATCGCTAGACGCCTCTAATGAATGGTTTAGCGATTTTAGGACTCGTCCGGTGTTTGGGGGCCATCCCATCAATTTCACAATATTTTCTCAATATGCATCTTTATTTCGTGATCTTTGTTTGGATGAACTAGTTGCTTCCAATTCTGTCATTTACCATAGTGCAATCCAAATGTTCTACTGTAATCTGACTCACGATGCAACCCACATCTATTCCCGGGTTGCTGGCATTAACATTGCCTTCACTGATTCTGAGTTGGGAGACTTTCTTGCTCTCCCGGATCTTGATGTGTGGGACAAGCTTGTGGAAGCACGTCAACTTCAATTTGTTGGCGATACTTCCCTTGAAGGATTCAAGGAGGATTTATGTGCTCCTAACGTAAGTCCTCGCAAGCTAAAGGCCAAGCATCTCACCCCCTACTTTTATGAACTTCATCGCATCGTGTTCAATACTATCTTGCCCAAGGCTGGCTCAACAGATGAAGTCACTTATCTTGAGATCTCCGCCTTATATCATCTCCACTATCGTATTCCATTCAACTTTCCACGGACTATGATGGATTGGATGATCAACTGTCGGAAGAAACCAAGAGCTTTGGTTTATCCTCTCTATCTTCCTTTAGTTTTTCGTGCTTTCATCATTCCTATCCATGATTGTCCGTTCCTGCCTGCACCTGCTTTTCTATCCAAAGCACGACGCCTTCAGCCTGTCGCTGCTTCTGAGTCATCTGAGCATTCTGCTGATGAGGAGCCTGACGCCCCTCCTCTTGGTCAGGATGCACCACCTCCACCTGCCACTCTTGACTCCATCCAGACCATGCTCCGGGAACGTTTCGACTTGGAGGACGATCGGTGGGCTCAGATGGACTACCGCACTACCCTGCAGATGAGTGCACTTAGCAACTCGCTGCATGATATTCGGTACTCCATGTCCCATCATCCTGCTATGCCCATTCCCATGCAGCGGGATCCCGATCGTGAGGGTTATCGCATTGATGATCCGTGGGTCTTGCGTTACCTGGATCCGGGTGCTGCTTTTGTGGATCCCAGACGCTCAGACACTCCCGGACCATCTCGTGCTCCGTGATGGAGATTGGCTACCATCTGCTGCTGCTGCTACTGATGATGATCTTAGTTACTTTTGATTTCAGTTATTTAGTTTCTTATGGATTTATGTAGCTGGTTTATGTACTCTGTTTATGAGTTGGTCACTTGGTTTGGTGGATGACATTATCTGTCTTTATTATCATTTTATTTCAGTGACTTATTTTGCTTAGTATTTCACTGTTTCTTCTCTGCTTGGTGTGGTTGCATTACTATTCATTGCCTCTTTATATTGCTAACTGCCAAAAGGGGGAGAAATAATGTATATTTTTGTGCTTGTTTTGCTTTTGGGAGATAGTATCTATCAGGCCACTGGTTCTATGCATTCGTATATCTGTGTATATCTGTACTTTTTGCTCTGGACAATATTATCTATCAGATCACAGGTACTACGCATTTTGTACGGGGGAGAGCTATAGCTTCTAGCTCGACACCGTTCATGGTTTACGGGGGAGCTATTTTCTCTTAGTTCAGGCATCGTTTATGGGGGAGCTATGTTACAATGAAGCTATGTTACAATCAACTGTGTCCAGGTATGAATATTGAAATATACATATATTATTTTGTCAATTATCAATATGGGGGAGATTGTTGACACAAAGTCACAGTCAACCAAATATTGACTACATTGACCAAATAATATTTGTATTAATTCAATACGACACACGACGACTGCATTCAGTTCAAGACAGATGACAGCTTAGTCTCCGGCTCTCAGTGTGTTCTGGAGTCTGTATTTTATAATTTTATTGAGTCTAGATTTATGTACTCTGAGTCTTGCTGAGCTCTTGGAACTTAGTCTATAACCTACCCAAAATCCCAAGCTCCACTGAACCAAAAACTGCCCACTGGTCCCCTTAGAACCACTCTGTGCTCTGGAGACAGAGTTCGGGCCGAACTCTGCCTCCACACAGAGTTCGGGCCGAACTCTGTCCCCTAGAAATCAGGAACCCTAATTTTAGGGATAGCTGGTTGCTAGTTGTCCAACGGCCAAATTTTTGAATATTCCTACCCGAATTCTGGCCGAATTCTGCCTATAAAAACACTATAAATAGGGCATGAATTCTCTCATTTCAATCCATCCAATCTTCTCTTCTCTTCTCTCTTATAAGCTCAATAAGCCATACCCTTCCCATCTACTAGCCACAAGCCTCCTAAGTCCCGAGTGCTCAGCATCTCTCAGTTAGGATTCTTGTGCAAGAGTCGAAGAAGTCGCTTGGACAATTCCAAGCAAATCGCCACTGCGATCCTCTGTTAAGAAGTTGACGTGCTCTTCTGAAGAAAAGGCACGGGTTGTAAACTACTATTTCACAAATAGTGGATTTAATCCTGAGCTAGAGTTCTCAGGCCTGGACTAGTCCTCCACGAGGAAAACCAGGTTAAAATCGATGTGTTTGCGTATGCTCTTCTGCTCTTCATTTATTTTCCGCACTTTACTCTGATTATTTATTGTTGGTGAAAGAGTTATTTTTAATTGGCTATTTTTCTCTATAAACTCTATTCACCCCCCTCTAGAGTTGCCAAACTGTTCTTCAATTATTTAGTCAATGTAGTCAATATTTGGTTGACTGTGACTTTGTGTCAACAATTCGTGCGTTTTGAACGAAATCCCGTCGACGCGCGCGAAGGAAAGTTTCAGAAATTGTGTTTCGGGACAGCGACTTCGCACGTGTTTTCTGGGAGATCCGACCGTTGGATCGGCGAACTCTTTGCTCCGTCTCAATCTCGGTATATCCATCTTCACTTCTGTCAATTTTCGTCCGTTAATTATGTCGTTTGATACCTCAAAACTGGCCACCAAGTTGACGTTTTAAATTGAACTATTTTTGGACAGTTTCGTGGAGCCGACTTCGTCAGCTCGTAACTTCGCCGTCGCAGCTCCGTTTTGCGCACCGTCAGTTCCGGTGCACAGCTGGTATAACCATCTTTCTGTCTCCTTTAGATTTTGTTTCATTTTAAGCACGTTCGGTTGGTCGAATTCGACGCCAAAGTTGGTCGTCCGAATTCTTTAATTTGCACTTGTTAAATTCCATTTTTGAACCCGGGACTCCGGATTCAATTTCTGACACCACCAGTAGACTCATGGCGTCGTTCTGGCATGTTTTCATATAAAATTTGCTTGATTTGGAGAACGTGGGCCATGACACGCATTTCGGTGCAAAGCGGGTCCCACTTTTCGGGTCAACGGGTCACTTTGAGATCGGCTCATCGGAATCCAATTCCGGATATACCGTTGAGTTCGTATCGTCATTCTGGACTCGTTGACATATAATTTGCTGAGTTTTGAAGAAATTTGCTCCGGCACGCATTTCCGTGCAAAGCGGATACCAAGTGTCGCGTCAACGTATCATTTTATGATTGGGACATCGGAATCCTATTTCGGATATACCGTTGGATTCGTATCATCATTCTGGATTCGTAGACATATAATTTGCTAGGTTTTGTAGACTTCTATCCTGACACGCTTTTCGGTGCAAAGTGTGTCCAACGGCGAACATCATTTTGACCCGAAATTACGGTTTTGCCCCTGTGTCTAAATTGGACTTATGGGTAGGCTATCATAGCTGATTTGACCGTTCTGGACATGTTGGTGATATTTATTTTATCATCCGACAACATCTGTAGATTTTGATTATGTATTATCCTTAATTCATTATTAATTATTTTTCTAGATATTGTTACTTTCTGGTTTTGAATTTATATATATTTTTTAATTGCTATAAAAATCTTGGAAAAATAGTATTTAAATATTATGTTAATTTAGCTAATTTATTATAATTTTTCTAGCATTTATTAAGTGCTTTTGGTATTTTATAAAAATAGGAAAACAGAACTCATTTTTAGTATATTTATGTTTGCTGATTTTTAATAAATATTTATGAGGGTTTATAAATCCCAAAAAAATTAGTATAAATTTCTATAATTAACAAGGATCATTTTGGTACTTTATTTTATATATATTTGAGCTTTTTGTCTATCTCTAAAATTGTTGGAACTTAGTGTACAGTTTGATTTAATTATTGAATAATTACGACTTTTAATATTTTGTATTGTTTTGAGTTATAGACGTATTGGACCTCACCCCACACTAGTGTAAAAATCCTAGAGAGTTAGTTTGTGTATAGTGGCACTTCACATTAGACTTTTATGCTAGGTCCCCACTTGGCTAGTATCCAGTCAGGAGTCGTGTCACACCACTAGTGTATTATTGAACATAGCTTAGAACTGAGTTTGTATATCATTATTGACAGGATGCCGGACATCTATACCTTCGTACTAGTATTCTTGCTTTGCTCGAGACAAGTACATCTACACACTCATTTACTGTCTTTTAATGCTAGAACATGTATTAACCCTGTTAAAATACTGCTTTCTGAATAACTGCAAGTTAAATCTTCACATGTTACATTAAATTGGTCCCTACCATGCTTAGGACAGTTATCATATCTTCACATGTTTCTTACTGGTTCTCAGCACATGTTTCACTATGCTTTATACGGCTCTGAGTATTCACATGTTTTGTACTGCTCCCAGTACCTGCCATGCTTATATTACTCCCAGTATCTCCCACATGTTTTACTGTTCTCGTATCTCTCACATGTTAGAATATGGGTTATGGGAAAACTGATAGTTGAGTACGTGATCATGCCCCCCACTCGTACGTACGTACCGAGTAAGGTTGACATTTTATGTATACCTTGTCGTAGGCGCACCAGCTGTATTTGTACGTATGTACAACTATCGCTTGTTTTACTTGTACGGAAGTACATTTTAGATACTTGTACCACAGTACATTTTACACCTATTGACCGATCACGTACCTGCTACAGTTTTAAACATTACATATGCATCTGTCTCTATGACATATGTGTCCTTGCTATGATAGACTATGAGTTATGCCATGTTCCCTGTGTTACCATGATACTATGATCCCAGTTGTACCATGAGGCCATGTTTTCCAGTATTTTCTGTTTTATAGATTTATCACACCATGTTTCTTGTTGTACATCTCTTTCATTATATGTTCAGTACTTTAGTTGTAGAGGTTGTACTTGCTCCTGTCCTGACAGGATAACGTTGTAGGTATACTTTTCGAGAAGGAAACGCTATGTGTTACATATTATGGTACTGCATTGAGGACCTGGCCTTAGCTCCAGTAGAGGCCCCAGCGGGGAACCTTGCTTAGTTATCTTTTCATGTGTTTTGAGACTGAGACTTTGGTATGTTCTTATATTTGGATACTGGACTTTGTCTCCAGTTAGATACTTTGGTTATGTATTATTAAGTCTGTGCTCATGTTACCTTTGCTTATAGATGCTGTGTTGTGATGAACATTTAAATGTGATTTTAGAACTGTTAGTAGCTTAGATCCTTTATTGTCTATTCTTAGAACAGCTTACTGCGCTTTAACCAAGCGTAGGCTGGACATGGCTCGGTCCGGCCCAACAATTTGGGTAACGGGTCGTGACAAGTACATTGTTCGATATTGTTTCCTGTACTTGTATAGACACCAATTTAGGAGTGGGCTGGCCCCCTGCTCTTCGAATCCCGTGTCATGACCTGTCATGTCTGGATTCATTATACTACTCTGGGATGGAGAGTTATTAGAGGTTATGTGATAATATTCCTACTTGTTTATTACTTGTGCATAGCTCCACCCTCACCACACGTAGGATGTAGCCTCACCTTATACTACTTGTGCATAGCTTTCCATTTTGGCCAGCCTGATTCCTATACTATTATACTACCTATGCGTAGCCGGTCAAATGGAGCAACCTGATCTTGACCCAAGTCGATCACATAACGCTCTAATATCTCATGGTACTTTATTTTAATGTTTACATCTTACCTCAGATTACCTTCCATTATTTATATTCCAGTTTTTTCTTATATCTCACACATGACATGATATCCAGTTCTTTTGTACTGTTTTATTTTCAGTCTTGACATTTCATCTTGTATTTCATTATAATTGTCTCTTATAGTATTTATCAATTCACATGGAACTACTGTTGGTGTTTGTACTTGCTCATATCCTGACAGGATGACCCCTAATGTTTTTAGCAGGATTTAGATGCAGATTGCCCGACCTACTATGGGTTTGGCATAGATGGAGCCTACGACCAGGACCAGCCTGTGGACCCGGTGCTCGTAGAGGACGCACCGCTAGTAGTGACCTAGTTTACCTAGATTTTGTCTAGATTACATTCCAGTTTGATACTTCGAGACTTGTAGTATTTATTTGGGATATTGTTTTATGTCTTGGATTCTGAACTTGTGATTACGACTCAGCGTTGTTTCAGACTATTTATCTCATCTTTATCTTTACCTTTATCTTTATCATCGTGTTTATCTTCCTTAGAATTATGTGATTGAGTTATTGTTATATTTCTCCTTGCGGAGATGACATGTTATATTATTGTATCTTAGATTCTATATATTTTAGATAATCTTTACAGCGTTCTACCGCCGATACTGCGGCATAGACTGGACGTACCCACGTACTCGTGCCCCTAAACAGGGTACGGGTCGTGACACATTTTTATGGTGGCCCATGCAGGTCAGAGTCATAACTAGGGCGATTTCGTAATGGTACTCGACTTAGAGTACTAATTATGAGCTTGCCGTTAGGATATAGGTTTTAGGTTATGATAGGAGTTACTCAATCACATATTAGAAAAATTCCAATCTTTTGATTATCAAGACAACTCTCCTTGCATTTTGAAATAAATTGTCCTTCCTTGACGATATCTTATCATGTGCCATATTGATCTCTTTGCTTAGGACTTTTAAGAGATTCCTGGGACGACCCTTGAGAATCTTGGTTGAACGTCAATTTGAAATCCTTTCCTCTTGTTTCTGTCCACCCTTGCTCCTTGTTATTGAATTTGATTTTGATGGATCATCGTTGATTTTGATTTTTATATCGAGATGAATTTTATGGCCTGAGTTATGGTATCTTCTGATAACATATGTTGACGGGAATAATCGGAAAGGTAAAACGTCTACTTAGTTATGAAACCTGGAGTTTATCGCAGCTATATTAGCCGACGTGGCAGAAACGTTGAGCCCTGACTTCGAATGTACATATCTTGGTCATGAGATTTGAGATTTCTCGCAGCTATACTAGTCGGCGTGGCGAGGATTCCAGACGATATGATTATAGAGGTGCATACCTAGTTATGGAATCTACCGTTTATCACAGCCATACTTACTGGCGTGGCGAGAATTCTGAGTATCATGATTTAGGACATACGTGTATGATTATCAGATTGTATCTTGAGAAGGGTCCTAACAAGTTATCTCTATCATTTTGCTTCTGTTATTATAGATTTTGTTCCATCCTCAATTAGCTTAGGAGTAAGGATACTTTCGGTTCTTTAGTCCAGGTCCTTGTAGATTCTCATTTCATTACATGTTCGTTGTAGTGTGATGGCTTGGTGATTTGCAATTGGTCTGTGTCCTTGAGTAATTGTGTTAATAGTTTAGAGTATGGTTAGGAAGTATTGTATATGATTGTTGATAATTAAATATAGATGAGAACCCTAGAGTGATTAATGAGTGTTAAGGTAGGAGTTGTACCAGGTGCCAGAATAGGAGAAGTACCCTAGTAGCAGTAGCCAGAGTATTTCAAGTGTTATAGAGGTTTAGGCACTAACATTTTAAGTGACTAGTTAGAGGAGGGACATGAGTAACCTA
The DNA here is from genome assembly GCA_029216955.1 of Iris pallida. Classification (NCBI taxonomy): domain Eukaryota; kingdom Viridiplantae; phylum Streptophyta; class Magnoliopsida; order Asparagales; family Iridaceae; genus Iris; species Iris pallida. Next base: position 6,459,977 of record JANAVB010006198.1, on the reverse strand, counting down.
GTATTGAAGTATCATCCAAGTAACATATATGAGTTAGTGCCTTGTGTAGACGACATCAAGACTTGGGTAGACACCTAGAGAGAGTATCCTTGATAGACGAATGTACTTTTGTGACTTTGATTTCTGGAGTTCCAGAAATGGCAATCTCTGGAAATTTCCTTCATGAGTTTGTAGTAGACAAGACTATCTTCATTTTGATGAATCATGTCCCACTCAAACTTATTCCCTTGTACAATTTTTACATCGCGCAACTTTCGGGTCAATTTAGGCCAATTGACCATTTTCCTACTTTTATTTATGATTATCATATGCACATTGACATAACTTTTAATTTAGGAGCACAAGACTAGTTGTTTTCTCAAAATCAACTTCATATGCATGATCTAGACAAGACACCCTACGCCAATGACCTTCGTGTCCCACTCAGGAACACTATCTTGTGCTTCATTTTATCGCATGACTTTCCTGACACAAGGCCTAATCTTGATTCACCTCACGAACTCACTTTTATTTTCGACTCGAATTGGGGTCACTATTTCGACCCAAACTTGTTGACCCAAAATATGGACACGACCCACATTAAGCCTACTACCCACATGACACTTATGTCCCATTCAACTGCATCCCGCATGCTACTTATTTACCCGCGTTCATTTGAGGAAGACAATAGAAGGTAGTATCCCATAAGTGTAGTATAGTATCCTAGATAGAGTGTGCCAGTAAGTTGAGATCTTCATGGATCACAAGAGCTTGAAGTACGTGTTCACCCAGAAGGAATTGAACATGAGGCAAAGGCGCTGGCTTGAGCTGATGAAGGACTTCGATATCTCTTTGCAGTACCATCCAGGGAAGTCCAACGTAATGCCTTGAGCTGGTATCTAGTCACTATGTATTTGACGACAAATCGTCATCTATTGGACGATCTGGATAGTTTGGGTATCGAGATGATCGTTTTGGGCATGGAGGTTTAGATGTGGGGTTTACAGATTCAGTCTACGTTGATGGACAGAGTCAGATCAGCACAGTTTGATGACGTGACCTTGAGGAGCATCAGGGAGCAGGTGCATGCCGGATTGCTAGACAATTTCTCTATAGCCGAAGATGGGTCGCTGAGGCACGGTTCTAGATTGTGCATTTCGAGTGGAGAGCTTCGGAAGGAGATTCTGTAGGAAGTGTATCTTTCCCAGTACTCTATGCATCCTGGAGCCAACAAGATGTACAGAGACATGAGGGAGCAAGTATGGTGGTATGGCATGAAGCGAAAGGTAGCTCAGTTTGTATCTCGATGCTTAGTGTGCCAGCAGGTGAAAGCCGAGAGACAGAGGCTAGGTGGTCTGCATCAGCCACTACCCATTCTAGAGTGGAAGTGGAGCACATCACTATGGACTTTGTATCTGGACTTCCACGATCTTCAGGAGGGAAAGTCGTAATTTGGGTCATCGTTGATAGATTGACCAAATCGGCCCAATTTTGCCTTTCAAGGTGGAACTATCTACGGAGAAGCTGACAGAGATGTATGTACGGCAGATAGTCAGATTGTACGGAGTTCCGGTGAGCATAGTCTCGGATCGGGATAGTCGTTTCACTTCCCACTTTTGGAGGAGTTTGCATACTAGCTTGGGCACCCAGCTCAAGTTCAGTACCGTGTATCACCCCCAGACGGACGGACAGTCAGAGAGGACCATCTAGACCCTCAAAGATATGCTTCGTACGTGTGTGTTAGATTTTGAAGGATCTTGGGAGGTCCATCTTCACCTGGTAGAGTTTGCTTACAACATCCACTACGAAAATATGATCTATTAGCGACGTAATTTAGCGACGACATAAAATGCCGTCGCTAAATATGGAATATAGCGACTCCTTTATATATACATCGCAAAACGTCGCTGACTTGCGATGTTCAGCGACAGGAGTTAAATTACGTCGCTGAATAGCGACGTACAGCGACATATTATTAAAATATGTCACCATCTATTTAAATGTTGCGACGGTTAGCGACGGCATCTCTTGACGTCGCTAAAATTTTTACTTAGGGCACATCGTTTCATTTTTCCCCCTCACTCAAAAATTCCAATTTTCACTCGAGCTCTCCTTCTTCCCCCCGGCGACTCCCTCCCCCTCCGGCGACCCCTACCCCTCCGGCGACTCCCTCCCCCTCCGGCGACCCCTACCCCTCCGGCGACTCCCTCCCCCTCCGGCGACCCCTACCCTCCCGTCGACATCCTTCTCCTCGAGCTCAGGTAAACCCTAACCTAATTAACTCCTCCTCCTCCTCCTCCTCCTCCTCCACTCCGCACACACCCACTGTCTGTGCGTGCATGTTTTGGGTTTTATTTAGGTTTAATTTTGTTTAAACCCTTGGACACTGACACTGATATGACCCTTGGATACTGACACGACCCTTGGACATGTTTTGGACACTGACACTGACACTGTGTGTGCATGTTTTGGACACTGATATTGACACGACCCTTGGACACTGATACGACCCTTGGACATGTTTTGGGTTTTATTTAGGTTTAATTTTGTTCAAACCCGATTCATATAATGGTTTTGATAGTTCACAATCGGACAATACTAAAGTTTTCAAGAGGAAAAAAAATGGAAAATAATTGGTTTTCTTCCACCAATTCAAGGATTCACTTTTTTTCCTCAAAGAATTCATATTGAAGCTTTGACGACATCTTATTTCCAAATAAATACCATACCAGAGCACAGTCACACTCTCAGAGTACTGTAGAATGCAATGTAGAGTCCAGGAATAGCTCGGGCTGCAATTTTGTTTAATCATGTATGCTCAAATGTTCTTAGAGATCTCCAATTGGACTAGTATTTTAGAAACGCCAATTTGATATAAAAAGTCCATCCGGAATGTAACTTGCGTCTTGCATTTCACACATAATAGAACCCCGAATGAAACAATTAAGCAGTAGCTATGGATGAATGTCACATATTGGAAATTCGTATCATGTATATAGGGTTGCTTATAATTTGGACACCTGGAATAGTCCCAAATGAATAGAGTGCATTATTCAAGTATAGTTTCCATTGTGGTTTGTGGGAGGAGAGCCATTTTTTTCTTGGAGCTCTCGTTGAACTAGCTTTGGCTGGTTTGAGCCAAAGTCATCCAGAGGTGTAAGTGAAGTGTAGTCTAGTATAGTCTAGTGTGTTGACTTTATTATTATTATTGTTATTATTATTATTATTATTAATGTGGTTGGCAATCAAAAGTAGCAATTAGCGGAGGTGGTCGGCAATATTGACTTTTTTGGTCGTCCCCTTTATCCAGTGAGCTAATTAAACTGATCACGTACGTTGTCCTTTGAAGCATATCCTCAAAGAAAAATTAAAAATAATTGGTTTTGACCAAAACCCTAGCTAGTAAGTCTACTACTGATATCGTCGATACCAATAATCATAGGAATAGTCCGATACCGATTTCCATACCTATATGTTGTTGCTCAAGCAGTTTATAGCTACAAATGCGTAAGTGCAACATGAAAATCTCATCTGTTAAATATGTTACCTAAGAGCATCATTAGTAAGGTTAATTCATTACTACAGTGTATAGAGTATCCTAGAAGTGTAGGTATGATTGGTATATCGTATTACATAGAGTGTATAGAGTATCCTTTCGGTCTATAAGAGTTACTTCACTCACTTTGTCAAGACAAGTAAACTTTTTAAATGTTGACGGTATATATACCGTCAACATTTGGTTTTTCCTTGTAGCTACATGAAGTTGCCTGTATTTTGCCTTATAACTTGGCCTTTAGCCTGTGCTTGAGCAGTGTGGACTTCCAGGTTAGGTGGTTAGTTCATGATTAGCATTGTTTAGATATTAGTTTCAGTTAAAGGGTTAGTTTAGATTAGGATATTAGTTTATGTTAGAAGGAATATGAGAGTTAGTAGATGTTAAAGTAGGATATTAATTTATTAGTTAGGATAGATAGTTTGAGTTAGGATACTGCTCAAGCACAGGCCAAAGGCCAAGTTATAGGATATTAATTTAAAAAGTTTTATCTTTCTTGACAAACTGGGTGAAGTAACTCTTGTAGACCCAAATGGTCGATATTGGACAGTTGGGATGAGTATCAGAATCGGTATCGGATTAGTATCGACCGTATCGGATTAGTATCGGTCTATCGGATATGACACTTTGACACAAGACAGTTGTTTTAGTCCCAACACAGTTGTTTTTTGTTTTTTCCTTCAAATTCTTTGTTTGTAATATGTGGAATGAATGAACAGTTTATGTTGCGCACCCATATCTAAACTGTCTTAACATTCATTTACTGACTGCAATGTGCATGTATTTATCTTACAGAATTATCCTCAATTGGATATGGATATGAATTACTACTTACAGAATCGTTCGTGGATGTACAACCGTCATCCTGATGACATGTGCGGTGTGCGAGATGAATTCATAGAGGGTGTACAGCAGTTCCTGCAGTTTGCCAAGGCGTTCCCTCAGTACATGGACGGTACCAAAATTAAGTGTCCGTGTGTGAGATGTCGCAACTTGAAATATCATCCAGAAGTGGAAGTCATGTATCATTTATACTCGAAGGGTTTCACGCCGAATTACTATCAGTGGAGCGCGCACGGAGAACTTGTGTCTTTAGCATCGGAGTATGAGTCTTATGTGGATGTCCACAACAATGCTGCTTATGACGATGGGTTGGTGAACATGATTTTTGACGCGGCGGGGCCTAGTTTCGATCCGGACGATCATGATGCACCTGAGGAGGCACCGAACGCCGATGCTGCACAGTTCATGGAGTTGCTGGAGAATGCAAGGACTCCATTATATCCTGGTTGTGAGGATCATTCACCGTTGGAGGTGGTTACAAGATTGTTGAGCATCAAGTCCGATTTTAACATGTCGCAAGATTGCTATAACCGTCTTATGGAGTTGCATATAGAAATATTGCCTGAGGGTGCTAAGTTGCCTAAAGACTTCTACCGGTCTAAGAAGATGGTGAGATCGCTCTGGATGGGATACGAGAAAATTGATTCTTGTCGCAATGGGTGCATGCTGTACTATAAAGACGACAAGGACGCAGATGTGTGCAGATTTTGTGGTGCTGATCGCTATAAGACAACTAGTACAGGAAGGTCTACCGGTGCAAGAAGACCGACCGATTCAATGCACTACTTGCCTTTAACGCCACGGTTGCAAAGATTATTTATGGTAAAAGAGACGGCCGAAAATATGAGTTGGCACATGCGAGAACAGATTGAAGGAGTGTTGGATCACCCATCCGATGGAGAAACGTGGAAGCACATTGATCGAGTGTATCCTGATTTTGCTTTAGATCCGCGTAATGTCAGGTTGGGACTATCTTCTGATGGTTTTACTCCTTTTGGTCTTTCGGGATCCCAGTATTCGTGCAGGCCTGTGATTGTCACTCCGTATAACCTACCGCCTTGGATGTGCATGAAGACTCAGTACATATTTCTAACCGTTATAATTCCTGGTTCGAACAATCCCAAGAAGAACATTGATGTGTACTTACAGCCTTTGATAGATGAGTTGAATCAGTTATGGAAAGTAGGCGCTAACACGTACGATGTTTCTAGGAAGCAGAATTTTTAGATGAAGGCAACCCTTATGTGGACCATCAACGACTTTCCGGCCTATGGAATATTATCTGGATGGAGCACTCATGGCCGTCTCTCATGTCCGTATTGTATGGACCGTAGTAAGGCTTTTCGCTTGAAATACGGAGGAAAACCGTGCTTCTTTGATTGTCATCGGCAATTTCTGCCAAAAGATCATCCATTCAGAAGGAACAGGAATGCATTCCGTACCGGCGTTGTAGAGAAGGGTGATCCACCGCCAAGGTGGTGCGGAGCCACGATATGGGAGGAGGTTAGAGATTTTTCAAGTGCTATCGAAGATCCTACAACTGGGTACAAGTGCGATGGATTTGGTAGAGATCATAACTGGACAAAGAGGAGCATATTCTGGGATCTGCCATACTGGAGTACCAATCTGATCAGACATAATCTTGATGTCATGCATATTGAGAAGAATGTGTTTGATAACATAATTAATACTGTGATGGACGTAAAGGAAAAAACGAAAGACAATCCTAAGGCCAGGTTGGACTTAGAAGAAATATGCAAACGCCCTGCGTTGCATTTGATAGAGCAGAATGGAAAACAGTTCCTGCCGAAGTCAATTTTCTCGCTGGACAAGGAGGATAAAGTGAGACTTTGTCGGTGGATCCAGGGCCTAAAATTTCCAGACAGATATGTGTCAAATCTGAGAAGATATGTCGATCCGAAGGAAAACAAATTGACGGGTATGAAGAGCCACGACTGTCAGGTATTCATGGAGGGGTTAATTCCGATTGCATTTCGGAAATTCTTACCGCAGGCAGTTTGGGATCCATTGACGTCTAGAAAAGCAAGAGAAGGACATTGCGGTAACACTGTGCAAGCTAGAGAGGGTGTTTTCTCCTGGATTCTTCGACTCTATTGAGCATTTGTCGATTCATCTATCCTATGAGGCACGTGTTGGTGGACCCGTCGAATATCGATGGATGTACCCGTTCGAGCGATATTTGAATCACCTAAAAAGAAAGGTGAAAAATAAGGCACGGGTCGAGTGTTCTATTTGTGAAGCCTATGTTCTCGAGGAGATTACAAACTTTTGTTCGTTGTATTTCAAGCCTCATGTTGCAACTAATAGAACGAGAGCTTCCAGAAACGACGACGTAGATCATGAAAGTAATGATACAATACTGAAGGTATTCAATGCTCCAGGAAAGCCATCGGGTTAAATAAAGAAGAGATATATGAACGATGATGAGCTAAAGGCTGCTCAGGTGTATGTATTACTCAACTACGACGAGGAGGAAGTAGAAAAACTGGTGGGGTAAGTAATTAATACGTCTACATTATTTTAATAGTGTTGATTATTATACTATTAAATTAATTGAACGATATTGTTTTCAGCATATTTAATGATGATGTGAGGTCAGGTAGGCCACACATAACAGAAGAAGAACTAGAACAAGAAATGAGGCATTATTTTCTATCATGGTTGAGTGCATATGTAAGACTTGAGAACTCTGTAATTACCTTTCTGTATATGCACTTGATTGAGAATGAGCTTAATTTCTTCTTTCGTGGTATTTAGGTCGATCGTCCATACGCAAGACTTGAGAATGAGTCTATTAGAACGCTAGCCAAGGGACCAATTTATGCTGCAAAAATATGGCCAAGCTACTGTTTTAATGGGTTTAGATTCAAGTCAACAACTTGCCCGATCAGAGACAACTTTGTGGATCTCGACTCCACCAAAAACAGCTGTTTGTGTATCAGATCTTCGAACTACAAAGATGTTGATGCGGGCAACGATTTCTATGGCGTGCTACGGAAGATTGTAGAGCTGACATATAGTTATGGAATAGAGCCTGCTAAGATTGTGTTATTCAAGTGTGATTGGTTCGATGAAGGTCAAGGTTGGAAAGTAGACAAGCACGGTCTTGTTGATATAAACTATCGGTGTCGATATCAAGCCTATGAACCCTTTGTCCTATCATGTCAGGCTCAGCTCGTGTACTTCACAAGTTATCCTAAACGGGGAACAACAAGGTCGGACTGGTGGGCAGTATGCAAGACCAAAGCTAGAAATACCTTTGAGGTTGACGATATAGCTTATCAAGAGGATGAACTACCTCTTGTAACAAATATTATAGAAGTGGACACGACGGAAGTTCCTCATTACACATCTAATTGTGTAGAAGAAGTAAAATTATCTGAAGAGGAAGATGCAGATGAAAGTGAAGAAGAAGAAGAAGAAGAAGAAGAAGAAGAAGAAGATGAGCTAAACGAACTAGATAAATTTTCAGAAGAAGATTAAATCTGTACGCTTGTTTTATCATCATGTTTGACACTTTAGTGACACTTTTATCATATAAATCTGTGACACTTTAGTGACACTTTTATCTGTGACTATGATATTTTTCAAAAATCTGTGATGTCTATCATATAAATATGTATTTTTGTTTTATTGTCATACGTTATTATCAGGTATGACTAGACCATCTGGACGACGCGAAGGATTTTATATTAGGCAGTCCCGTCAGCCTCGGGCTGGGAATGGAGATTCCGTACCCTCATCCTCATCTTCGAGTACGCCATTGTACCGTTCTGTTCTCGATCCATTACCGGAACAGGGCAGCTCCAGCAGGTTGGCGACTCCTCCATCGTCGTCCCCAGAATACGTATTCTAAATACATATACTGCTGGAATGTATTCATTTAATATTTATCATGTATTGTTCTGTATTTAAATTCCTTTAATTTTCTGTTAATTAATTTTCTGCAATTTTATTTCTGTACTTTATTTTCTGCTTTTATACTCTGCTTTAGCTTTGCTATGGGTTCGGCTCAGATTGGTTTAATTATGTTGGTTCATCATGAACCGAAATAAACCCCCACCTACCACCACTCCTTCATTTAAAGCCCCAAACCCTTTCACTCTCTTCATTACTTCTTCTCATTTCTCTTCTTCTTCCTCATAACTCTCCCACCAACCTAGAAGAGCTAGGCAAGTGCCAACTTGCTTCCTAATGGATCCCCATTATTATTGTTCCATCCGCTTCCTTGTTTGATTCTAAGTCTCTTTAGTACTTAACATTTTCAATTTCCATGGCTTATTCTTGTAGATCTAAGTTTGTAACTTTTCGGTTTTTCTTGGTTTTGATCTCTAAAACTTACTTATTTTCGAAAACTAATGGTTCTATGTTGTAGAGAATTCAATTTCATGCAGTTTTGGCTTTTGTTTCGCTTGATTTCGACTTCGGATGAGTAAGTTATGGCCATTACAAGTTTTCGAAACTTTCATGGCTGAACTGGCTGTTTGGGGACGATGAACCCCATGCGCCCGGGAGGCCATGCACCGGGAGGCCATGCGCCGTGAAGTCCCGACAACGTATTCTTTGACTCCGAGCGTGTCATGCACGTAGGTTCCTTACGCGCATGTACTGAAGACGCAACGTGAGTATCCCATGCGCCGATTGTGCAGGAATCACAGCCGCATTCCTCAGCGCATGATATTATTTATTTCCCAATCATTTCCCTCATGCGCATGATATTATTTATTTTCCAACCTTTCCCACAGCGCATGATATTATTTATTTCCCAATCATTTCCCTCAGGCGCATGATATTATTTATTTCCCAATCATTCCCCAGGCGCATGATATTATTTATTTCCCAATCTCATTCCTCAGGCGCATGAGATTATTTATTTCCCAATCATTTCCCTCAGGCGCATGATATTATTTATTTCCCAATCATTTCCCTCAGGCGCATGATATTATTTATTTTCCAACCTTTCCCACAGCGCATGATATTATTTATTTTCCAATCATTTCCCTCAGGCGCATGATATTATTTATTTTCCAACCTTTCCCACAGCGCATGATATTATTTATTTCCCAATCATTTCCCTCAGGCGCATGATATTATTTATTTCCCAATCATTCTCCAGGCGCATGATATTATTTATTTCCCAATCATTCCCCAGGCGCATGAGATTATTTATTTCCCAATCATTCTCCAGCGCATGAGATTATTTATTTTCCATTCATTTCCCACAGCGCATGAGATTATTTATTTCCCAATCATTTTCCACAGCGCATGAGATTATTTATTTCTCAATCATTATTTATTCCCCAATGTTTATTTCCCGAATTTGGCATTAATTAACATTGATTGTTATCTTGATTAATTATTGATCATGCGTTCCTAGATGGAACTAAGAGACTGGCTAGTCGTCTTATTGAATTAAATGGAATAAGACACGTTCATATTAAGTATGAACTACTATAATCGATTGGCCGATCCCGAATATTGACATACAGGCACACATGCAGACTTCAATTTATTTATTTATTTATTTTACTATAAAAGAAATATGTGTACTTTATGGTCAAGGCATGATTGTTCCGTGGTTAGTTTGGATTGTTGCATTATGCTATGTAAGACCTACAACCTAACCGCACGGGCATCGTTGTAGAGTTGTGTATATCGTACCCTGTACGAAAGTACTCATTCCGAATGACCATGATCCACGGCATAGGATTTCACTCAATGTAGAGACTATTAAGTTAAATAAAAATAATGATTGCATGGAGAGAATGGATTCCCGAGTTCTTACATGACAGCCCTCTTGGGACTAGTAGTGCCCGACAGGCCGGCTGGTCCCCACAGATACTGCAAACCTGCCACACGGGCATGGAGCGGTATCTGGTAATACTATTTATTGTATATTGTATATTGATGACGGGCGTCCCGCTGGGACTCGTCTAATTCATGATTGGCGCAATTGATTGATTGGATCGACTAGCCTTGCTTGTCCATAGTAAGAACTGAGAAATCTTTATTGCATAATTCCAGGATAACTTGGAACTCACAGTAGTAAGCCGTAGGAGTTGGATGGCCGTTTAAGTTGATTTGTTTGTGTACTGTACCTACTCTGTTACCTAACTGAGATGATCAGAGCATCAGGACATGACGGGCCAACTTCTGTCCTTGTTTGGTTGGGAGGTTGGTTCGAAGTGTCATGATGTTATGTGAATCCCAGTAGCAAGCAGAGGTCTATTATTATATTCTCTTATTTACTGGTTTAATGTCTCATATCGTGCTTCCTTGCGGTACTTGCTATTAGAGGTCTAACCTATCTGGTTTTGCATGGCCAGATTTAGAGCCGGTTCCCGAGGACTCAACTTACCTCTACCTCCAAGATGGTCAATACTAGAGGGATGATCGCAGGAGGACTCGAGTGGGTTCCTTACCTCCCCGCTCGTTTTGTTATTTACTTTATACTTTGCCGTTTGGCACCGATATGTTAGTCGGATTGTCTTGCACTTACTTTTGCATAATTGTAATTAAGTCAGATTGCAGCTGATAACAATTGTGTATACTTTGCTACATCATCTGGCTATGTTTTGTAAAGCCAGATATCAAGAACATTTTGACTGAGTGTTTGAGACGCCTTACTGCTTTATCTTACATGTTCTCTATTTCTGTTTCTTATTTGAATGATTGAGACAATAGAGGTGAAATGACCATAGTGAGACTTTCATGTAGTATGCACCCCCCTCGTCTTTTAGACAGCATTGATCGTATTATACGGTATTCATCTACCCGTAATCCGTAGCTGGCTGAGTAATTCCCCCGCTCTCTAGTATTCTGGTTCTGGGGCGTGACAAGGTTTTAGTGGTGGCCCATGCAGGTCTGGTTTCAGACTTGCGGGGTGTTTTAATTTATAGGATGTCTCAATCACACATGTTTCCCCTTGATCTCATGATTCGTTATTCTCGATTCTAACTTGACATTCCGGTATCCTTTGACTTCATTGATCTTCCATGTCCGATCGTTTGATTGTTCTCTTGTCCCTTTTCTTAGGGGCACTTCGTCCGCATCTGTCAGGACTGGACAGCAGCAACAAGAGCAACATAGACAACCTGACCAAGTTGGTCAGCAACAAGGGCCAGAACCACTTCATGAGACTATTCAAGAAGAGGTGATAGTAGAACCAACAGTTGGACCGCAGTATCCGGAGGTTCCAACACCACCAATAGTTCCACCTACCCCTGTGAAAATGGACACACCGGCTCTTTTGGAGATCATGAGAGGAATGATGGCTACTCAGCAACATCAGATGTTAGCCCAGCAGCGCATGCACGCTCAGTTGTAAGAGCAGAATGTGTTGCTCAACCAAGGATTGCAGACAGCTTTAGAAAGAGGGACAAGGACAGATTCAGGAGCGTCCGCCAGGTTTTGCAAGTACAACCCCCGCCGTTTTGAAGGCACGGAGGATGCCATCTCAGCAGATGCATGGCTTAAGGACATTGAGGCTATTTTGACAGCCGCTAAGGTGCCGGTAGAAGAACGTGTGGATCAGGTGAAATTGTTACTTCAGGATCTCGTACGTGATTGGTGGGAATCAGAGGAGGTAGGCATCAGACGTCCTGTGGCTTGGGACGATTTTACAGCAAGATTCAAGACAAAGTACTATGGAGTTGTGGCACAGTTTGAGCTACAACAGAAGTTTATCAACCTCAGACAGGCTGGCAAGACTGTAGATGTTTATGCAGCAGAGTTCTGCAGATTGAGTAGGTTCGCCCTAGAGATGGTAGCAACAGAAAGCCAGAGGGCTATGAGGTTTCAGTAAGGGTTTCATCTTGAGCTCTTGCAATTGATAGAGGGGCACAATTACCAGACTTTTGATGAAGTATTGACGGCAACTCGAAGGCATGAGATAACCATTCAGAGGCTTGCGACCAGGACTGGGGGTCAGAAGAGATCCCACAGTCAGATTGAAGGAGGAGGGGGAGCAGCGCCCCGGACAACAGCACCGTCCCTTGGCATCCGCATTCATGATGTGGCGATGCGAGGGCCAGCACCACCACCCAGGCAGCAGCAACAGCAACAGAGGAAGAACCAGCAACCCCCGATGGGCTGCACTTATTGCGGAAAGGTAGGGCACACTAGAGATGTGTGTCGGACATTGAACGGACAGTATTTGATATGTGGAAATCCAGGTCATCGGGTTACCACTTGTCCCATAAATTCGAGGTCAGGAGGACCAGGGCAACAATTTCCTGCTCTGCCAGCAGCAGGGGCAGGCCAGTATCGAGGACCAGCGGTAGCAGTAAGACCGTTGGCACAACGCCTGTTAATGCCGCAGGCTCAGATGTTTCGGCAGCAGGGACCGCCGATGCAGCAACACCAGCATAGACCACCCCAGCATCATCAGGGAAGGGCCAGCAGCAGCACCAGGCTAGGCCGCAACATAGGAATCAACAAGGAGGTCGAGGGCAGGCATTCACTCTGTCCTTAGAAGAGGCATTGGCATCGGGAGATGTTGTGGCAGGTAACATTCTCGTCGTCTCTTATCCCGCAGTAGCATTGTTTGATTCGGGAGCATCACACTCATTTATATCTGCACAATTTGCGACACGGCTAGGAATGGAGTTCGAGGCATTGCCAGGGAGGTTGAATATACTCACTAGCAATGGGCTCGTAGGAGTTAGTAGAGTTATTCTAGCGTGTAGCGTTGTAGTTTACGGGCATTCCTTACCCGCCCGGTTGATAGAATTTCCTGTTGGAAACTTCGACGTTATCTTAGGCATGGACTGGCTGAAAGACAGTCATGCGACAATAGATTGTCGTAGAGGGAGTGTATCTCTTGATATTCCAGGCATGAAGAGATTCACCTTAGTCAGATTAGAGGCAACTCAACAAGAGCAGGGAGTAATAACGGCAATGGAAGAAGTTCAAGTTCCGAAGGTAGTTGAAGAATTTCTGGACGTATTTTCCGAAGAACTTCCAGGTCTACCACCAGTTAGAGATATTGAGTTCAGTATAGAATTGGCACCAGGAACTAAACCGATATCAGATCGAGTTTATAGAATGGCGGATTCCGAACAGGCCAAGGTATATCAGCACATAGAGGAACTGAAGGAGAAGAAGTTCATCCAAGCTAGCATATCACCATGGGCAGCACCAGTGGTACTTGTGGAAAAGAAGGATGGGTCATCCAGATTGTGCATCGATTACAGGAAGCTTAATGCGGCAACAGTGAAGAACAAGTACCCACTACCCAGGATCGACGACTTGTTTGATCAGTTGAGCAGAGCTAGAGTTTTCTCCAAGATAGATCTTCGTTCAGGGTATCATCAAGTGAGGGTTCGGAAGGAGGACATTCCCAAGACAGTATTCAGGTCGAAGTATGGGCATTATGAATTCTTAGTAATGTCGTTTGGTTTGACCAATGCTCCAGCAATATTTATGGATTTGATGAACCGCATCTTTATGCCATACTTAGATCAGTTTGTCGTGTTTCTTGACGACATTCTCGTATATTCTGCCAGTGAAGAGGAGCATGAAGACCACCTCAGAAAAGTGTTACAGGTTCTAAGAGAGAACCATTTGGATGCCAAGCTCAGCAAGTGTGAGTTCTGGACGAATCACATTTCATTTTTGGGTCATATCATATCAGGAGATGGAGTAGCAGTGGATCCCAAGAAGGTAGAAGCAGTAGAAAGTTGGCCAGTACCCAAGACCGTAGCAGATGTGCGGAGTTTCTTAGGATTGGCAGGATATTACAGAAGGTTTGTATCGGATTTTGTAAGACTTTCAGCGCCCATGACACACTTGACATGGAAGGATGTGCCATTCGTCTGGTCAGCAGAATGCCAGACATCATTTGAGAATCTGAAGCAGAAGTTGATATCAGCGCCTATTCTTACATTGCCAGTTGGACCAGGAGGTTTTACAGTTTATTATGATGCGTCAGGTAAAGGACTTGGATGTGTCCTCATGCAGCATAGGAACGTGATAGCATATACTGTAATGCCCCGCTCCGCATGGCGCATTACGCTGAAGCGTTGACTCAACGAGTCGCGTGGACCGAAAGAATGTATCGATGCAAAACGATACGAGAGCTAAGTTGTCCCGAGCAATGCATCGAACTAAGTCGATGCGAAGAGTTGCCTTGTCCCTAAGAATGTATCGAGTGAATCGATGCGAAGCGCCGCGTTGCCCCGAAGGATGAGTGCATTGAATCGGCTCGAAGATTCTAAGAAATCGAATCGACCAAGGCGCAAGTCCGAATCGAAGCAAGTATTGATTTTAGTTGGTTTCGTGTGCAGGTCATACTTTGACGGAAAAATATTAGAGGTCGATCTTTTGCAATATTTAGTAAGGGGTCCGCGAAATCAAATCGTCACCTTGCGCCGGGCTAAGACTTGGGCATGCTAAGGCGAATTGGGCGTATAACTCAACGAAGCACGAAGTGCTCAAATGGCTAAGTCAGGAGAGTGGCCGTGCAACAAAGTTAGGGAATCGAGCCGCATCGGCTCGGCGAAACGACGAAGGTATCGACTCAAGGTGGGAGGATTGACTTCTTTTTACTCCTTCATTCGATAAGTCAAATATATCATTGTATGCTAAGTTAGCCTATCGACGCCACGGGCGTGGTCCGATCGGGATAAATCATAGTGTGAGTCGAACACTAAGTTAGAACAATTGAAATGAAACGTGCATCAATATGCACGAGTCGCTATGGAACATTGGATATCGCTAAGGCGAGCGCCTTGGTGCGCAAGCCGCAAGAACTTGGGATAACTGTAATCGGCAGGTGCCTTAGTGCACGAACCATACTGTGCCTTTGCTGCACGAGTTAGACGGCTAGAACATTAAAAGACAATAGGCGAGCGCCCTAGCGCGCAAGCCCCGAACATTGAATGCTAAGTTATAGAACATGGGGATACGGTCGAAACGTGCCTACGTGCACGGGGTAATAAAAGATGACTTCGTTCCGAGAGAATACAGTTGCGGTATGAATGTGGCGGAACTGTCGGATATGACATGATGCCTCGAAAGGTGTTCGAGACCCTCGGGTCATTCGGTTGACGAGCATTGAGTTGAGGCACGATGCCATTGAATCATCGAAACGAAGTGCGAAACGAAAGAACATAGAAAGCTAAATGGAAGAAATACGAGACGATAAGTCTGAGTCTCGGACTCAAGACTATGTTTGGTTGTTTGAAATTGATACTTGAATGATAGGGCGTTGCATGGTCGATTGGAATGGGCTCGAGATAAAATGTGATACCGCCCGTGCACGGGTGTTTCCCCCAATCGGATAGTTACCGGATGCGCCCCGGAACCGATTGGCCGCGGAGGGATTCGAATAATCTTTGTAGGTGCACATCAAACTAGATAGAAAAAGCCGCAAATGATGGTATGCAGCGGAAACATTTCGGTTGTTTTGGGATTGTGACCCAACCCGTGAAACGCCGCGCAGCCCAACCAAATAGTGAGAAAAGAAGGAGAGAAAAGAAAGGAACTCCTTTAGTCCATTCCGGCGCGGATACGCCAACGGCCCTCATATAGTTAAGGAACGATGGGTTGAAAGTGTAGGCGCGAATGCGTCCCGCATATAGATCCTACTTAGAGTTGCACTTATAACATGACAGGGAAGAAATGGGGCGTATTCCCCTTGCGTCAGTGCAAGGGACGCAAGGGCGAGTGCGTCGACTTGGTAAGCCACGAATCAAACACGAGAATGCTTGTTTGCTTACCTATTCAATTCGATAACATGCTGCTACGATAACATGCTTTACGCTTTCAAAGAAATCATGAAATTGACCCTAAGGAGAACATAGCAAGATCATAAGCTAAGTTGCATGATTCAACGTAAAGATTAAATTGTCGGTTTGGAAAGATGATCTTTGCTTCAGTACATGCGAGGACGAACGTACTGATCCCCCACCAGCTTCATGCAGGGTGCAGGGAATGGATGGCTCGCAGCGAAGCGTTGCTTGAACGTGTTAAGGCTTGGAATGCCGAAGCGCATTGAAGCGTGCTGTCGCATTGACGCTCGGACTACGCAGCTGGATTGATGCGGCCGAGATATAGAAGGCATGATGTATGGAACGGTGAAATCCTTTGTGGGCAAGAGAGAACCTGAGTGTTGTAGCCAATCTGGCATATATTGTTAGGCTATCGAAAGCCATTGTAATCTCAGTTTCGAATATCAATAAAGAGAATTGTTTTGTATACTCTGTTTCCTTTCGTTGTTAATATCGAATCAAAAGATAACCATTTGAGAACTTGTCATCTTGCCTTGCACGAGCGCAACTCCAGGCTCGTGCGGCATCACGCCCCCTGCGAGGACGATGATTCGGGTGATTCCGGCTCGGGGCGTGACAAATTGGTATCAGAGCTCTAGGCTCAATTTCCTCTGGACGCTCGCTTCATTACAATTCGAAAAGTTGCCCACCACCACTTGATATCACTCTTGACTCTACTCGATGCCGCATTGGATGTTCCATACAATAAGTCTAATACAAATCATGAAATTTTGCCGCATGTGTTTTGGAAATTTCATGATGTTTGCTAAGAAAGTCGCGAAGGGTATATTGCATTGAATACAAACGAGCCGTAAAAATGTTAGTTGCTGCAAGCGCAACAAATTGTGGAATACGATTTGAGATACTGTGGCAATGTAACATGTTGAATGAGAAATAAAATGATGCACGATGTGCAGCGAGTTAATGTGAATATGCGTTAAAATGAAAGTGAGAAGTGATAGCCAATACCGATGTGTTAGACGGATTGTGCATTGACTTGTAAAGTCGAGAGTAATTCGTTGCACGAGGTGCTGGAAATGTTGGAAATAATCGTTGCACGATGTGCAACGCGTATTGAAAGTAAAATTATTGCACGTGGTGCAACGCATATCAAATTAATCGTTGCACGAAGTGCGAAGGAAATTGGAAATGAATCGTTATACAAAGTGAAATAAAATGTCGGAAATAAATCGTAGCACGATGTGCAACGTATATCAAAAAGGTAAAAATTGTTGCACGTGGTGCAATGCATGTCAACTAAATTGTTGCACGAGATGCAACGTAAGGAAAGAATTGAAATCGTAAATCGATAGAACGAATCGTTCGGTTGCGCACCAAACTTATGTTGGCAAACGAGAACATTGACCGAATCGTGTCGGGTTTTGATAGAATCAAAGTTACGGTTGTGATCAAGCACGATCACTGCGGAAATCGTAAGTCGGAAGATATTGTCGGCTTGTACTAAGTATAGTGCGAGGGAAATGGCTTGATTCCGAGTGGTATATGCCATACCACGTAGGCGATGAATGACTCGAATTCGAGTGGTATATGGTATAGCACTTGTGCGATAAATTGCATCGACGCTTTGTGAGAATTGCGGAAAGTTTGTCCGCAACGGGCGGGGGAGTACCGAGACTCGATTGAAAATTTGTATGACGGTATGTTGATACAAGTGTTCTTCGAAATTCGGTTGGGACGATAAGGCGAGACTCGTATCGATGAACGATACGTCGGACGGAAGTTATAGTTGGTCGGACGACCGAGACTAGCGAAACGATTCTGTCTTGACGCAATAATCGGATCGACGGAAAAGAAATACTCGAGCTTACAAATGAGTCGCACGACTTGCGATCTCGGTAGAAACGTTGGGCGAGACGAATCGAATCGTATGACTTGCGATCTCGATAGAAATGTTGGGCGATGTGAATTGTAATCGTATCGCACGATGTGCGACTTCGGTAAGAAAGTTGGTTGACGCGAGAAACCGTGCCTATGAAATAGTTGGTTAAGTTACGACGACAATCATTTGAGTACGATTGAAAACACGCGAAACTTAGAGGGCGAGATCGTATAACTCGAGGGCACGATGTTGGATAATCGGTAACTCGGTTACGCGATCAAAGTATAGCGGGATACGGTGAATCGGAAAATGATTCGATGCGTATGGAAAAGTTTGTTGCGAACTTGGATGTATGCGAGGCGAGTTAAGTTGACGTTGAAACAGATTCAAAGTTGGCCCTTACGTTATCGAAATGGATACGGCGTATCGAGATCGATACGTAAGGAAACGTAGGCGATGTGAGAATACAAAATGGAGTGCGCCTTGCGCTATCAAAATTTTGTAAGTAAGGATACGAGAATGAACGAACTTGGTTGATCGTAAATTTTGTGATTGATCAAGACGAGACTATAAGTTATCGACGATTGCTCGATGCGTATAGCATCTCGTGTGTCGACCCGCGAATAAGATAGACTCGAATTCGATACGAGTAGATGTTTCGTAAATTGCGGAATCATCGACGGCAGTGCATGACTTGACTCGGAGGATAGTTGCACATCAGTTGCGCCGATAGAAATGGTTGTGTCCGAAATTGGGTAGTCGCATAGAATCGTCGGAACGTGATTTGGCTTCGAAATAAGATATAGCATGGTTCGTATTAAACTGTCCTTCGTTAATGATCCACAATTATCGCGCGTAGCTTCGGGGCAGCTGACCCTAGAAGACTTGACCGCCAAATCAAATTGAATACTGCAGACCGTAAGATGACCCATGCGATATCGCATATGGGATTGCACCGATAACAAATATAACACGGTGCATGTTGATGATAAGTCTAGGCGATTGCGAGGAACGTGCTATGCACGAGAGGGAACGATAAGGGAATGGCTTACGAGTCATGTCGTTAGATCCGGATTCACCTTGCAATTGAGCTTGCGTGAATCGAAATTATGTTCGATGCTGCGAGACGGATAAGTTGGGAATTTGGCTAGTGAATTCCTACTCGTTAAGAAATTGAATGTAAGACGCGTCGTTAAGACATTCGTGTCAAGGCGATCGTTGTCTTGAGCACCATCGCCTTGATGTAAACTTTCGTGTCGGATAGATTGTTGCCTTTGTGCAATGTCAATTTAAACTTGCGTCGAAAGAATCTAAGCACGGTGCCTTGGAAAGTAACCTAGCGGGCGTAGCCCTGAATGATGATGCATTTGCAAGTCAACAAAGGAAATCGTATCGAGATAAATTGCATAGCCAGACTTCGAAAATAGTTGGGTGGCGATATCGAACGCAAGGCGTTGCGAAGGATCGTTGCGATCAGATGCGCGACGGCTGGACGCAATGCGTAGAATTGATAGTCCCTATGAAACATACGAAACGAGAAAGGCGATTTTGAATCGCGTCGCGTGCAGTGACTTTATTGAATGAATCACGTATGTATTGAATATACGTATGCGATGAAATTTCGAGAACGGTTGCTATGGATAAGTCCGATCGAGAGTACGAGATGGCAAGCATAGGATTGAAATTTACCTGTCAGCTTTATTCCAATTTGCTACGATTGGACTTGGTCGAAATACACATATCTTCGGGACGCCTTGAATATAGGTACGAATCCAAATCGAGTTGTATCCAAATTTAAATCGAGCTGCAGGGATGACTTTGAAATGCTAGTGAAAAGCTTGCGAGATATTATGAAATCGAACATCATTTGTGGGGCGAGATCGTGAAACGATCTATAAAACACTTAGTCGGAGTGTTGGTTTTGGTTCGAGGGCGAACCTTGTTTTGAGTGGTATATTCTGTAATGCCCCGCTCCGCACGGCGCATTACGCTGAAGCGTTGACTCAACGAGTCGCGTGGACCGAAAGAATGTATCGATGCAAAACGATACGAGAGCTAAGTTGTCCCGAGCAATGCATCGAACTAAGTCGATGCGAAGAGTTGCCTTGTCCCTAAGAATGTATCGAGTGAATCGATGCGAAGCGCCGCGTTGCCCCGAAGGATGAGTGCATTGAATCGGCTCGAAGATTCTAAGAAATCGAATCGACCAAGGCGCAAGTCCGAATCGAAGCAAGTATTGATTTTAGTTGGTTTCGTGTGCAGGTCATACTTTGACGGGAAAATATTAGAGGTCGATCTTTTGCAATATTTAGTAAGGGGTCCGCGAAATCAAATCGTCGCCTTGCGACGGGCTAAGACTTGGGCATGCTAAGGCGAATTGGGCGTATAACTCAACGAAGCACGAAGTGCTCAAATGGCTAAGTCAGGAGAGTGGCCGTGCAACAAAGTTAGGGAATCGAGCCGCATCGGCTCGGCGAAACGACGAAGACGTATCGACTCAAGGTGGGAGGATTGACTTCTTTTTACTCCTTCATTCGATAAGTCAAATATATCATTGTATGCTAAGTTAGCCTATCGACGCCACGGGCGTGGTCCGATCGGGATAAATCATAGTGTGAGTCGAACACCAAGTTAGAACAATTGAAATGAAACGTGCATCAATATGCACGAGTCGCTATGGAACATTGGATATCGCTAAGGCGAGCGCCTTGGTGCGCAAGCCGCAAGAACTTGGGATAACTGTAATCGGCAAGTGCCTTAGTGCACGAACCATACTGTGCCTTTGCTACACGAGTTAGACGGCTAGAACATTAAAAGACAATAGGCGAGCGCCCTAGTGCGCAATCCCCGAACATTGAATGCTAAGTTATAGAACATGGGGATACGGTCGAAACGTGCCTACGTGCACGGGGTAATAAAAGATGACTTCGTTCCGAGAGAATACAGTTGCGGTATGAATGTGGCGGAACTGTCGGATATGACATGATGCCTCGAAAGGTGTTCGAGACCCTCGGGTCGTTCGGTTGACGAGCATTGAGTTGAGGCACGATGCCATTGAATCATCGAAACAAAGTGCGAAACGAAAGAACATAGAAAGCTAAATGGAAGAAATACGAGACGATAAGTCTGAGTCTCGGACTCAAGACTATGTTTGGTTGTTTGAAATTGATACTTGAATGATAGGGCGTTGCATAGTCGATTGGAATGGGCTCGAGATAAATTGTGATACCGCCCGTGCACGGGTGTTTCCCCCAATCGGATAGTTACCGGATGCGCCCCGGAACCGATTGGCCGCGGAGGGATTCGAATAATCTTTGTAGGCGCACATCAAACTAGATGGGAAAAGCCGCAAATGATGGTATGCTGCGGAAACGTTTCGGTTGTTTTGGGATTGTGACCCAACCCGTGAAACGCCGCGCAGCCCAACCAAATAGTGAGAAAAGAAGGAGAGAAAAGAAAGGAACTCCTTTAGTCCATTCCGGCGCGGATACGCCAACGGCCCTCATATAGTTAAGGAACGATGGATTGAAAGTGTAGGCGCGAATGCGTCCCGCATATAGATCCTACTTAGAGTTGCACTTATAACATGACAGGGAAGAAATGGGGCGTATTCCCCTTGCGCCAGTGCAAGGGACGCAAGGGCGAGTGCGTCGACTTGGTAAGCCACGAATCAAACACGAGAATGCTTGTTTGTTTGCCTATTCAATTCGATAACATGCTGCTACGATAACATGCTTTACGCTTTCAAAGAAATCATGAAATTGACCCTAAGGAGAACATAGCAAGATCATAAGCTAAGTTGCATGATTCAACGTAAAGATTAAAATGTCGGTTTGGAAAGATGATCTTTGCTTCAGTACATGCGAGGACGAATGTACTGATCCTCCACCAGCTTCATGCAGGGTGCAGGGAATGGATGGCTCGCAGCGAAGCGTTGCTTGAACGTGTTAAGGCTTGGAATGTCGAAGCGCATTGAAGCGTGCTGTCGCATTGACGCTCGGACTACGCAGCTGGATTGATGCGGCCGAGATATAGAAGGCATGATGTATGGAACGGTGAAATCCTTTGTGGGCAAGAGAGAACCTGAGTGTTGTAGCCAATCTGGCATATATTGTTAGGCTATCGAAAGCCATTGTAATCTCAGTTTCGAATATCAATAAAGAGAATTGTTTTGTATACTCTGTTTCCTTTCGTTGTTAATATCGAATCAAAAGATAACCATTTGAGAACTTGTCATCTTGCCTTGCACGAGCGCAACTCCAGGCTCGTGCGGCATCACGCCCCCTGCGAGGACGATGATTCGGGTGATTTCGGGTCGAGACGTGACATATACATCTAGGCAGCTCCGAGACCACGAGAAGAATTATCCAACTCATGACTTGGAGTTGGCAGCAGTAGTATTTGCTTTGAAGCTATGGAGGCATTACTTATATGGTGACCGAGTGGACATGTACACAGACCACAAAAGTCTGAAGTACATTTTTACTCAGAAGGAACTGAACATGAGGCAGAGAAGATGGTTGGAGTTGATTAAGGACTACGACGTGGAGCTTCAATATCACCCAGGCAAGGCTAATGTGGTAGCAGATGCTCTCAGCAGGAGAGGCGGCACATTTATATTGACAACACAGAGGCATATCTTAGAAGACCTTCAGGAGATGGGCATCGAGGTTATACTTCCTAGTGATGTAGGAGTTCTGGCGAGTCTACAAGTTCAATCTGACTTGGTAGACAGGATCAAGGCAACTCAGGCGCAGGACCCAAGGATTCAGAAGCTTAGGACAGAATGTGAGTCAGGACTCAGGAAGGAGATGAGAATTCATGAAGATGGTACACTTAGGTTTGGCTCACGTCTTTGTGTGCCTAGTGGAGATATCAGACAGGAGGTTATGGCAGAAGCTCACAGTTTCCAGTATTCTGTACACCCTGGAGGGACCAAGATGTACGAAGATATCAAGCAGCACTTCTGGTGGAACAGGATAAAGAGGGAGATAGCTAGATTCGTTTCCCGTTGCTTGGTATGTCAGCAAGTGAAGGCAGAGCAGCAGAGGCCAGCTGGATTATTGCAACCGCTTCCTATCCCGGAATGGAAGTGGGAACACATCACAATGGACTTTGTGACCGGTTTACCGAGATCACCAAGTGGTAAGGATGCTATTTGTGTGATAGTAGATCGGCTTACAAAGGTGGCACACTTTCTTCCTTTCAGAGTAGGACAATCTACAGAGAAGTTGGCAGAATTGTATATGCAACAGATAGTCAGGCAGCATGGGGTCCCAGTCAGTATTGTGTCAGACAGAGATACCCGTTTTACATCACATTTTTGGAAGAGCTTACATCATAGCTTGGGTACCAAGTTAAGATTTAGCACGGCTTACCATCCCCAGACGGACGGACAATCAGAAAGGATAATTCAGACTTTGGAAGATATGTTGCGAGCTTGCACCCTAGATTTTGGAGGATCTTGGGAGAGCCACCTACACTTGGTCGAGTTCTCATACAACAACAGTTATCAAGCCAGTATCCAGATGGCGCCATTTGAAGCACTATATGGTAAGAAGTGTAGGTCGCCACTAGCATGGGACGATATCGGGGAGAGGAAGATGCTAGGCCCAGAAATGATTGTCCAGACAGTTGAAGTGGTTAAGGGAGTTAGAGAGCGACTTCGAGTTGCGCAGGATCGGCATCGTCATTGGGCGGACCAGCATCGTAGGCCGCTAGAGTTTTCTGTTGGGGACCACGTGTTCTTACGGATCTCACCTACTCGTGGGGTTATTAGATTTGGCGTTCGCGGGAAGTTGAGTCCGCGATACGTAGGACCATTTGTTATTCTTGATAGGATAGGCGATGTTGCTTATCGTTTATCCCTTCCACCTTCGTTACGAGAGGTGCATGACGTATTTCATGTATCTCAGTTGCGAAGGTATGTATCGGACCCAAGCCATATCCTTGATCATTCTGAGCTGGTTGTTGGTACCAACCTGTCTTACGAGGAACAGCCTGTGTCTATTTTGGACCGAAGAGAGAAGATACTCAAGAACCGAACAATTAGCCTTGTCCGGGTTGCTTGGGGTCATCACTCTTTAGGGGAGTCAACGTGGGAACGTGAGGATGATATCCGATCATGGTATCCGTACCTGTTTGACTCACAAGGTATATCTCTTCCCGTATACCTTGATTGTCTTAACTCCTCATGCTTGCCACCTTACGAGTAGAATTGCTTGGTGTCGTCGATAGTTAAACATAGATATGTTACTATTGACATTGTAGAATGATTGCTTACTTAAATTGCCTATACCTGGGGTAGTCCAGCTCTGATGTTTCTATCCTGCTTGGATTTGAAATTCCGAGGACGGAATTTTTCTAAGGAGGGTAGAGATGTCACTTCCCGTTCCCAGAATACGTATTCTAAATACATATACTGCTGGAATGTATTCATTTAATGTTTATCATGTATTGTTCTGTATTTAAATTTCTTTAAGTTTCTGTTAATTAATTTCTTGCAATTTTATTTCTGCACTTTATTTTCTGCTTTTATACTCTGCTTTAGCTTTGCTATGGGTTCGGCTCAGATTGGTTTAATTATGTTGGTTCATCATGAACCGAAACAAACCCCCACCTACCACCACTCCTTCATTTAAAGCCCCAAACCCTTTCTCTCTCTTCATTACTTCTTCTCATTTCTCTTCTTCTTCCTCATAACTCTCCCACCAACCTAGAAGAGCTAGGCAAGTGCCAACTTTCTTCCTGATGGATCCCCATTATTATTGTTCCATCCTCTTCCTTGTTTGATTCTAAGTCTCTTTAGTACTTAACATTTTCAATTTCTATGGCTTATTTCTTGTAGATCTAAGTTTGTAACTTTTCGGTTTTTCTTGGTTTTGATCTCTAAAACTTACTTATTTTCGAAAACTAATGGTTCTATGTTGTAGAGAATTCAATTTCATGCAGTTTTGGCTTTTGTTTCGCTTGATTTCGACTTCGGATGAGTAAGTTATGGCCATTACCAGTTTTCGAAACTTTCATGGCTGAACTGGCTGTTTGGGGACGATGAACCCCATGCGCCCGGGAGGCCATGCGCCGGGAGGCCATGCGCCGTGAAGTCCCGGCAACGCATTCTTTGACTCCGAGCGTGTCATGCACGTAGGTTCCTTACGCGCATGTACTGAAGACGCAACGTGAGTATCCCATGCGCCGATTGTGCAGGAATCACAACCGCATTCCTCAGCGCATGATATTATTTATTTCCCAATCATTTCCCTCAGGCGTATAATATTATTTATTTCCCAACCTTTCCCACAGCGCATGATATTATTTATTTCCCAATCATTTCCCTCAGGCATGATATTATTTATTTCCCAATCTCATTCCTCAGGCGCATGAGATTATTTATTTCCCAATCATTTCCCTCAGGCGCATGATATTATTTATTTCCCAATCATTTTCCTCAGGCGCATGATATTATTTATTTTCCAACCTTTCCCACAGCGCATGATATTATTTATTTCCCAATCATTTTCCTCAGGCGCATGATATTATTTATTTCCCAATCATTCCCCAGGCGCATGATATTATTTATTTCCCAATCATTCCCCAGGCGCATGAGATTATTTATTTCCCATTCATTTCCCACAGCGCATGAGATTATTTATTTTCCAATCATTTCCCACAGCGCATGAGATTATTTATTTCCCAATCATTATTTATTCCCCAATGTTTATTTCCCGAATTTGGCATTAATTAACATTGATTGTTATCTTGATTAATTATTGATCATGCGTTCCTAGATGGAACTAAGAGACTGGCTAGTCGTCTTATTAAATTAAATGGAATAAGACACGTTCATATTAAGTATGAACTACTATAATCGATTGGCCGATCCCGAATATTGACATACAGGCACACATACAGACTTCAATTTATTTTTTTATTTATTTTACTATAAAAGAAGTATGTGTACTTTATGGTCAAGGCATGATTGTTCCGTGGTTAGTTTGGATTGTTATATTACGCTATGTAAGACCTACAACCTAACCGCACGGGCATCGTTGTAGAGTTGTGCATATCGTACCCTGTACGAAAGTACTCATTCCGAATGACCATGATCCACGGCATGGGATTTCACTCAACGTAGAGATAATTAAGTTAAATAAAAATAACGATTGCATGGAGAGAATGGATTCCCGAGTTCTTACATGGCAGCCCTCTTGGAACTAGTAGTGCCCGACAGGCCGGCTGGTCCCCACAGATACTGCAAACCTGCCACACGGGCATGGAGCGGTATCTGGTAATACTATTTATTGAATATTGTATATTGATGACGGGCGTCCCGCTGGGACTCGTCTAATTCATGATTGGCGCAATTGATTGATTGGATCGACTAGCCTTGCTTGTCCATAGTAAGAACTGAGAAATCTTTATTGCATAATTCCAGGATAACTTGGGACTCACAGTAGTAAGCCGTAGGAGTTGGATGGCCGTTTAAGTTGATTTGTTTGTATACTGTACCTACTCTGTTACCTAACTGAGATGATCAGAGCATCAGGACATGATGGACCAACTTCTGTCCTTGTTTGGTTGGGAGGTTGGTTCGAAGTGTCGTGATGTTATGTGAATCCCAGTAGCAAGCAGATGTCTATTATTATATTCTCTTATTTACTAGTTTAATGTCTCATATCGTGCTTCCTTGCGGTACTTGCTATTAGAGATCTAACCTCTCTGGTTTTGCATGGCCAGATTTAGAGCCGGTTCCCGAGGACTCAACTTACCTCTACCTCCAAGATGGTTAATACTAGAGGGATGATCGCAGGAGGACTCGAGTGGGTTCCTTACCTCCCCGCTCGTTTTGTTATTTACTTTATACTTTATCGTTTGGCACCGATATGTTAGTCGGATTGTCTTGCACTTACTTTTGCATAATTGTAATTAAGTCAGACTGCAGCTGATAACAATTGTGTATACTTTGTTACATCATCTGGCTATATTTTGTAAAGCCAGATATCAAGAACATTTTGACTGAGCGTTTGGGACGCCTTACTGCTTTATCTTACATGTTCTCTATTTCTGTTTCTTATTTGAATGATTGAGACAATAGAGGTGAAATGACCATAGTGAGACTTTCATGTAGTATGCACCCCCTCATCTTTTAGACAGCATTGATCGTATTATACGGTATTCATCTACCCGTAATACGTAGCTGGCTGAGTCATTCCTCTGCTCTCCAGTATTCTGGTTCTGGGGCGTGACATACGTCCTCCCGGTCCATCGACGGCACCGACTCCAGACATTGCACTGCCTCCTACTGCCCCTACGATACAGCTCACACAGGAGCAGTATGAGTACATGCTATCCCAGATGCGCGGTAGGGGTCCTCAGTGATCTAGTAGATTTTTTTATCATCTTTGTATTTATTGGCCCTATGGGCCCATTGACCGTTCTGTACTCTGATTTTCATTATTATTTGACTCTGTTGGACATGTATGTTTGTTGGACATGTATGTTTGTGATATTTAATTTGTTGGTATTTTCATTGAGTACATGTATGATATTTAGTTGTAGACTGTTATGATGGGAGACTGTTATTCATCTATTAGTTGTAGATTGTTATGATGGGAGACTGTTAATTATGATGATATCTGCGACGGGGATGACAAATATACCTACGCTGGGTTATAAGCGATGATATGATGTACAAAGGAGGTGCTGCCCAAATTTTAAAAAAAATATAATGTGTATTTTTGTAATGATGTGTGTCTATGTTTATAGTGTATGTGAAGTGCAGTGTTCAGAACCATCGATAGTTTCGATTACTGTTGTATGTTTTATCTTGGACAGAAAGAGCAACTGTTTAGGGTGTACTTCTGAGAGCTTTATTTTCACATCCTTCACTCTCTCGGGACGTCGTACAGGATCCCGAGAAGGTGAAGGACGTGAAGAGAAAGCTCTGAGAAGTGCACCCTGAACTGTCGATGGTACGAATACTGCACTTCACACACACTATAAGCACAGACACACAGCATAACAAAAATACACATCATATTTTTTTAATTTTTTTTCCAGTAGTCTGCGACGGATAGCGACGTATAGCGACGGATAGCGACGGAAAGTGGACGTCGTTATACGTCGCTAATTAGCGGCGTGACGTCGCTGTACGTCGCCACCTTGATGACGTGGCAGGCATGCCACGTCATCACGTCAATAGAACTAAACGTCGCTAAGAAGTCGCACTACGTTGCTAAGTTTGCGACATAAACTTCTCGTCGCTCTACATCGCTAACTTTGCGACGACCTAGCGACACGGATGGGACGTCGCAAACAGCGACGTAGGGCGACGTATTTGCCATCTGCGACTAGCTAAAAAGCGACCTTCACTTTACGTCGCTAAAGCCTTCGCCAATTACGATTAGCGACGTAATTGTCATTATTAGCGACGTATCATGACGTCGCTAATTTGACTTATTTTAGTAGTAAACAGCTATTAGGCCAGTATAGAGATATCGCCATTCGAGGCTCTATACGGACGGAGATGTCGCACTCCTTTGTCATGGGACGATGTCGGTGAGAGAGTCTTGCTTGGCTCGGAGATGATGGTGGATGCAGCAGAGAAGGTTAAGTTGATCAAGGATATACTTCAGGTGGCTCAGGATAGCCAGCGACATTGGGCCGATAGCCACCGGAGACAGTTAGAGTTCGAGGTTAGTATCAGTTTTTCTGTTTGTGCTTGTTTGTGATTGTTTGCTTTAGGGTCTTGTATTGAGTCTTGTCTTGTGTGTAGGTTGGCGATATGGTGTTCCTGAGGATTTCTCCGACACGGGACACGATTCGTTTTGGCCGAGGAGGGAAGCTTAGTCCGCGCTTCCTCGGACCTTTCACTATTTTTGGAAGGGTCGGTGCAGTGACCTATCGACTAGACTTGCCGTCTATGCTCGAAGGAGTCCATAACGTGTTCCATGTGTCGCAGTTAAGGCGGTACGTGACAGACCCTAGTCACATATTGGATCACTCCGAGTTAGAGGTGGGGCCTACTCTCCTTTATCCAGAGCAACCTGTGGAGATTCTGGATCGTCGGGAGAAGGTACTCCGGAACCAAGTTATTCCTTTGGTTTGTGTCGTATGGAGGCATCACTCTCCAGGTGAGTCTACCTGGGAGAGGGAGGACGAGATGCGGGAGCGTTACCTTTATCTCTTCGAGCCTTGAGATTTTTTTTTTCTTTCCTTTGTTCTTGCTACTGTTATTGTGCTAGTTTGCTCTAATTTCGAGGACAAATTTTTTTTAGGAGGGTAGATTTGTCACCCCCACTTTCCTGAATAGGGCTAATATGGTCATTTACATTATTTTATTATTTTAATATTATTTAAATTATTATTGCTAGTGTTTTTACCTTATTAGTTAAATAGGTATTTTGTTGATATAGATATATACATGTTCAATAGAGTTTTTATTTGTAAAAATATTTAATATATTAAATAAATATAGAATATAAAATATTTGTTTTATTTATAAATAAATTAAGCTTTTTGTATATATATATATATTTGGTATTATTCCATTTATGGAGTTTCTATATATATATATATATATATATATATATATAATATATATATATATATATATATATATATATATATATATATATATATATATATTTATTATTTATATGTTTATATAAATATAATATGTATATATATATATATATATATATATATATATATATATATATACATATTAAAAAAAAATATATATATATATATATAACATATTATATTTATATAAAACATATAAATAATAAATATACATAAAATATATATATATCTATATATATATATATATATATATATATATATATATATATATATATATATATATATATATAGGTGTCCGGCGCTCGTAGCGCGAGTGGCACGAGGGAGGGGGGGGGGGGGGGGGGGGGGGGGGGCTCTCGGCGGGGAGACCCGGGATCGAGCCCCCCCTCCCGCATCCACCCGGCTGGGTGGCAGTGGCCACGGGGTGGATGGGGATGCGCGGACACCTAAATATATATATATATATATATATATATATATATATATATATATATATATATAAAAGAATAAAAAGAAGAATAAAAAGTCAAAATCAAATAGGAAAGTCAAACTAGAAACCCAAACAAACGCACACAAGCAACAACAGCAACCCAAGCCGAGCCTCCCCTTCCTATTAAACCGAACAAAACCGAACCCGACACCCCATATACTATATATATATATATATATCGATAGAGAGAGGGAGAGGGATTTTTACAAAACCCTAACCCTAGCCGACACACCCCCGCCGCCTTCCCGACGACCCAGCGCCGCCACCACGACCGTCGGAGCCGCCGTCGGTGGCCGGAACACGTGCGCGCACACGCGTGTTTGACAGCAACAGCGAGCACCGCGGAGCCGACTTCGGAGCGATGTTTTGCCGCGTACGCTCGATCAATTTTCGATCTGTTTCTTTCAGTATGATTCTAAATTATACACCTTTCATTCCCTCCAAATAGTTCGTGCCGATTCGCATCATGTGCGACGAAAAACATGTTCCAAAGTCGAGAAAATTTTGATTTATTGGACGTTAGAAACTGTCCCAAAATCCTAATTTTGTGGCCGATTTGCGACCAGCGTGTTGCTAGTTTCAAAATCGATCAGAAAATACTTGTAGACAACCTATAGGGATTTAAAACCCTTTTTGTAGAATTAAATTTTATGTACTGTACAGAAAGTTATTGGTTTGTGAAGTTGGAGAAAAAACTGATTTTCAAAACTGAATTTTTAGAAAATTGTCCCGATACGCCATCCGTCCCGTCAATTCGGGCGACGTGGTCAGGAACCGAAAGTATCGAAAGGTGCGTATCGACTTCATGGACGTGTGGGCTTTGACGGAATTCAAATTGGTCGCGTGTGCGCGACGAATTTGATGCGTATCCGTCAAAATTTACCGTATCGGCCTTTTTGCATATTTGTCAATTACTTTGTGCATGCTCGTCATATTGAGACGACACTTGCACCAACAGGATCGTATCATTTTTCTGGCCCTGTATGCCAAGTTTGGTCCGATTCTGAGAAGGTCGACCGGAACACTATTTTGGCGAGCCCGCGACCCGATCCAACGGACGAATTTGTGCACGGCCCACCGGAATCCAACTTTGGACATACGGTTAGGTTCATCTCGTCAAACCGGACCTATAGACATATAGTTTAATGAATTTAGAGACCGGAGGTTATGGCACATTTTTTGGTGCAAAGTGGGTCCAACGGCGGACACCATTTTGATCCAAAATTACTGTTTTGCCCCTGTGTCCAGAATTGGACTTATGGATCGACGTTTCTAGCTAATTTGACCATTCTGAGAACGTTGGTAATTTTTGTTTTAGCATTAGGAGACAGTTGTGCGAGTTGACCGTTCGTGGCTCTTTGAGTGGTTTGTAGTTCGATTTTCTCAGCTCAGGATCTCAGGTAGGTACATTCTCTGATAGTTTTTATTGCTTTGATACTATATTCGATTCAGTTGTACTGTTATACTTGATTCTCGACACGAGGATACACGGACCAGTATACGTGAATCTCGTCATGAGATGTCATTCCCGGTTTACCTGGTATATAAGTACATTGTTCGATATTATTTCCTGTACTTGTATAGACACCAATTTGGGAGTGGGCTGGCCCCCTGCTCTTCGAATCCCGTGTCATGACCTGTCATGTCTGGATTCATTATACTACTCGGGAATGGGGAGTTATTATAGGTTATGTGATCATACCCCTACTTGTTTATTACTTGTGCATAGCTCTACCCTCACTACACGTAGGGTGTAGCCTGACCTTATACTACTTGTGTATAGATTTCTATTTTGGCCGGCCTGATCCCTATACTATTATACTACCTGTGCATAGCCGGTCAAATGGAACAACCTGATCTTGACCCAAGCCGATCACATAACGCTCTAATATCTCATGGCACTTTATTTTTATGTTTACATCTTACCTAAGATTACCTTCCATTGTTTATATTCCAGTTTTGTCTTATATGTCACACATGACATGATATCCAGTTCTCTTGTACTTTTTTACTTTCAGTCTTGACATTTTATCTTGTATGTTATTATAATTGTCTCTTATAGTATTTGTCAATTCACATGGAACTGTTGTTGGTGTTTGTACTTGCTCATATCCTGACAGGATAACCCCCGTTATTTTTCAGAGGATTTAGATGCAGATTGCCCAACCTACTACCGGTTTGGCATAGATGGAGCCTACGACCAGGACCAGCCGGTGGGCCCGGTGCTCGTAGAGGACGCACCGCCAGTAGTGAGCTAGTTTACCTAGATTTGTCTAGATTACATTCCAGTTTGATTCTTCGAGACTTGTAGTATTTATTTGGAATATTGTTTTATGGCTTGGATTCTGAACTTGTGATTGCAACTCAGCATTGTTTCAGACTATTTATCTCATCTTTATCTTTATCTTTATCATCTTGTTTATCTTTCTTAGAATTATGTGATTGAGTTGTGGATATATTCCTCCTTACGGAGATGACAGGTTATATTATTGTGTCTTAGATTTTATATATTCTAGATGACCTTTACGGCGTTCTACTATCGATACTGCGGCGTAGGCTGGACGTACCCACGTGCTCGTGCCCCTAAATAGGGTACGGGTCGTGATAGCCTGGCACTATTTATCATTTGGCACGAGGTAGACATTTTCTACAGATTTAATATATAAAGCATATGGTGTCGATCAGCTAATTGTGCCAGTGCCACTTATCAGTTGGCGCCACTTGATTGATTTTTATCCAGAAGCAGTTAGATGACATGGCGCACATGCACTAGTCTCGAAGAATGTGCACATGACACTGCCCACGACCAAGCGCATCTCTCTCATAGAATGCCACACATCCCAAGCAATTAAGCCAACCGTTCGTGCCAATAGATAATGGTGTGCCAATTGCAAGTATGCACCAATCAGGGTAACTGTCTGACAGTTATCTCAAAACTCTATAAATAGAGTTATAAATCACTTCTCAATCATCACTAATGATCATAATCTTCTGACTAAGTTGCTACAACACTCTCCAAAGACTTTCTTCTTCGACATCGCATCGTCCGAGAGATAAATTGATTGTTTTCTGATCAGATTCCTATAGTTGTACCTTTGTACTTTTCTTTTCTTAGTTTGTAAACTAGTTTTTTTGAAAAACTTTTGTTCTCGCAAACACAACTTAGGCACATGTTCAATGAAGAACAGAATGTAAAGGTCGAGATTATATCGATCGCCGCTTGGTAGTAGGGTAACAGATCTTTATGTCGGACCTCATACTCCCTTCGAACTTGGCTTACTTTTAACTTGAGTCCCTATAGGCTTCTAGATGATCCGCCCCTAGCTGTTTAGCCAATTGAAGTCCGATAATTCGGGTATTGTATTCCTCCACGTTGTTGGAACATGGTTCCACATGAGAGTAAGTTCGATGGAGGACCTGATCGTCATGGGAGATATTCCCTACTCTGATTCCATCTACAATCTTGCCTTTGGGTCCTATTCTTGAAACGCCATTAAAGAACATCTGTAAGACAGATTTATCCATGGATGCGTTAGAGTCCAATACTTCGTTGGAGATGTCGTCGTATAGCTTTGATGTCTTTGGTACTGGATGTGCCGCCAGGAAGTCGACTATCGCTTGGCCTTTTATGGCTTTCTGTGGGTCAAACACCATGTCGTACGGGAAGATCAGCATAGCCCAAGTGGCCAAGCGAGAACTTAATGCCCCTGGCTTGGTCATGAGCACCTGAAGTGGGTTAACATGAGAGATGTGTCACGACCCGCTCCAGGATAACCAGATACGAGTCAGACAAGCCCATCCTACGTTATGGACGCAATGTAGTAAGCTGTACTAGGTTTTCAATTAACATGATCAATCAATCATCACATCAATATAATACGTTCCCGGAGTTAATCACCATACACCACCACATTCCTAGTTATTTATTACACCTTTTACAACTATGCCGAAGACAAATTTGGAGACAAAAATAAAGGTGTTAACCACAACCACAAACACCCTCACAATACAATGTCAAAAGTACAAGTCCACACAACAAATCTAAGTACTAAGGCAAGAGCTAGATCTCCGTAGCAACTCCTAGGTCCTGAGTCATGGTGTCATCCTGCTTAACTAAGGCCTCGGGCTCCGGCCCATAGAAGGTCGGACAAATGGCCTCAAGCTCACCTATAATATATCCAATCAGGAGCAGAGTAAAGTACAATCTATAACAATGAAACAAGAACAACATATGAACAAGTAAAATATGTCATGGACTAGGACTAATTATGAACCATAAATGCATAAATCTACTAAACATAAAACATGTAGCAAAGAGAATATGACATGTGATTTAAAATACATACAAGATATGTGATCGACTGGAAAAAGATCATGAAGAAAGAACATGTATAATGGTACGACTTAACCACACGTGCACATGTCTGTGTTTCAGCTATCATTCAATACCTAGCTAGCATTTTGGCATTGGTCACATATCCGCAGTATTTAACTTCCCCAAGATACAAGTACAGGACCAACAGTTTAATAAGCTCAAGAACCAGAACATATGATCGTGTAACAGGGTGTCCAACACGAACAAGTAATCACATGAAGTAATTGAATCAATGCCATAAAAGTACTTGCCTTATCCGGGAAGATCGGTAATGTAAATGTCACCGGGTCCACCTAAAATAGTTAGAAAAATATGATTAGGCTCTAAAGAATCTTTACATATTCCAAGAACTACTTGCTAATTATTATTGCTATCATAATATCTAATAAAGTATTTACTTAGCTAGTTAAGCTAGAGTTAAAACATTTAAGCCAAAATATTAACTTATTCCATAGCTAAACAGTTCCAACTAATAATACTTTGGTTAGTATTTTTGCTAAAATTAATTAACGAACATTAATGAAACCTAATTACTAATCATTAAGAACCTATGATAATTAACAAGCCCAAACGGTACTCAGTTCAACCCGCTGGGCCGGCCCCATCTAGCAGTCCACTGGATTGAAAACCAGTCCAAGCCCAACTTCATAAATTTATTTACAAAATTAACTAAAGATTCAATTCATTCCTAGAAGCCCAATACTAAGCTCAAATCCTGAAGTGGACTCAAAATACAACTGACTCTGATTGCCAAAGCCAACTAAAACATTTAAAATCAAAATAACACACGGTCAAGATTCCAGTTGAACACTGACACCAAACACTGATACACATATTCTCCCGCACCCTCGAGTCCACAAATTTGAATTCGAAATGATACAAATGTCAGTTATGAACCCGTATCTGGAAAATAATGTTTTTAAGATCAGAACCCAACCTGCTACTGAATCAATTGGTCTCGGCTACAATGATACCACTGGAATGAATCTGACACAGTCCTCCAGAGTTTGGATTTTCCATAAGTGCAGATTCAGACATTCGAACAAACAGTTGGTAAGCAAAGGCGAGAAGAGATTATCTATGAACTTTTCATATTACTCAGTTCGAAACTTCAAGGGATCAAGAAAATCAGAGAAACAAAGAACTATTAGTACAAAAACTTACGACCAAAACATTTTGAACCCATTCTTGAATCTTACTGGATCTCGATCTTGATAGAGACTACATACTTCATTCTACAGTGTAAACTCCCCTGAATTTTTTTTAATTTTTTTTACTTTTATTTTATTCATTATCATTAAATATAATTTAGGTATTTTATTAGGAGAATTATTTCTATTTTCAAAAGTTGTTGTAATTCAAATTGTAGCATTATATACTAATTAGAAATTTCTATATGTTTTTTATTTAATTATTTATCATGTGTAGCAGAGTTGTTAATTAAACCTTATGGTTTTTTTTTCCTAAATATGTAATTGTTAAAAATATTAAAATATTAGTTTTTTAAGTATTGGAGTATAAATATGTATATGTTTATATATATTTTGTTTTGGAAGTTTTAAGATTTAATACGTAGTAGGTATAAAATGTTTTACAAATAAAATGTTAATATTAGAATGATGTAATTTAAATAAAACAATTTTTAATATATATATATATATATATATATATATATATATATATATATATATATATTTTTTTTTTTTTTTTTTTTTTTTGGGGGGGGGGGGGGGGGGGGGGGGGGGGGCGGGGGGGCGGGGGGGGGGGGGGGGGGGGGGGTCCGGGGGTGGGGGGGTAACCCGGGGGGAGGGGGGGGGGCCAGGGGGGGTGGGGTGTCCGGCAAGGGGCGCCAACCCGAGACCGCGGCCAAAGCCGCCCAGCCACCTCGGGTGGGCAAGGGAGGGCTCGAACCTAGCCCACCGCTAGGGGAGCCAACCCTCCTAACCACAAGAGCTAGGCCCGCCGGATATATATATATATATATATATATATATATATAACAAATATAACATATATATATATATATATTTTTATATAACAAATATATATATATATTTTTTTTTTTAAGAAAGGGTACTTTAATTGATAGAAGAGTAAATAGTTACAAGGATCAGATACACAGCGATCTCCAGGAACAAATACACTAATCTCCCATACTAGCTATATCAGTAGAAATATTATTAAAAATTCCTCTGATAGACAAATAGTGGTTAACAAATATATATATATATATATATATATATATATATATATATATTTGTTATATAAAAATATATATATATTTGTTATATAATGTTAAGTTAGTATTCTTCCTTAGGAATAACATAGCTTCTACTTGTAGTGATAGATATATACATACTTGTATATAGGTAAGAAATATATATATATATATATATATATATATATATATATATATATATATGTATTTTTAATTTCTCACGAGATACTCAATATCTCGTGAGTCAGGGATATGTAGAATACCAGACCCCTGATGGATGTAGGAAGCAAACGAAGTTTGTTTCCTTTCAATTTAAACTTTAGGTCGATTAATACCAGATCAAACCCCGGAGAGGTGAATCTAAACGCCCATGAGATCACACCAATCTAAAGTTTAATCTCGATTTAACTCAGAGATTAATTCTGTTTTAAACACCAACATATCTATACGAGCGAACACCCGTGTGTCAACACGATTCTTCTTCGAAAGTCCTCTAAATTCTGCCACCAACTGCTAGAGAGTTTCCCCGACCCCCTGCGAACAGTGCTGACCGTCGCACCTCCTGAATGTTGCGGGGACCCGCCGGAGCACCGCCCGAACGACCAAAAAAACAGAGAAAACTCTGTTTGAAACTGCCAGTCTGGTACCCCTTTTCATAACCAATTTCCTTCTCCGATACTCAATCGTTTTTAGTTTTGTAAATTCCTACGCAAAGCCTATATGACCCTCTTTGGATCCCTACAGTCAGATTTTTTATAATCTGGTAAACTGCCCAGGAAAATCGACTCCAAACTCGATGAAAAGTTGCAGTTTAAACAACACAGAAAATAGGTCACCCACCCTACTTAGCAGCCTGTTTCCTATCAGGATATTAGGTTTTCTAAGAATCTACTTAAAGATAGACCTAGACAACCTTTAGGGCTTCACAACCCTTTTCACAGAAGTCGATTTTATCGACTGTGCGCCAAAAAATCGGTTGCCCAAAACTTATAAAAAACTGTTTTCAAACTATTGAAAATATTAGAAATTTTCTCGATAGGGCGTATGTCCCGACAAATCGGGCGACGTAATCGCAACCCATGAGCATCGAAACATGCGTATGGGTGTAGTCGACGTGTGGGATTTGACGAAACTCGATTTCATTGTGCGTGTGCGACGAAATCGAAGCGTATCCATTGAGATACCCCGTATCGAGCTCTTTGCAAACTAGCCTATAACTTCGTGCACGTTCGTCATCTTGAGACAAAACTTATGCCAACATGACTGCATCATTTTTTTGGTCCTGTATGCCAAGTTTGGTCCGATTCTGATAAGGTCGACTAGAACGCACTTTTTGCGGGCCTGCGACCCGATCCAACGGGTGAAGTTGTGCACGGCCCTCCGGAATCCAACTTTGGACATACGATTTGGTTTGTCTTGTCAAATCGGATCCGTAAATATATAGTTTGACGACTTTAGAGATCGTAGATACTGGCAAGTTTTTCGGTGCAAAGTGAGTCCAACGACGGATAAAGTTTTGGCCTAAAATTACCGTTTTGCCCCTGTGTCCAGAATTGGATTTATGGGTAGTCTATCGTAGCTAATTTGACTATTCTAAACACGTGGATAATATCTGTTTCAGCCCTCGGAGATTGTTGTGTGAGTTAGACTTTTGTGTGATACATTGAGCTGTTGGTATTATCGGTTTCACCAACAAAGGACCCCAGGCGAGTATATTTTGTTGTTTGTTTTCGATATTGATTATTACTATATTTCACTGTTGGCCATTCTTTATGTGATTTTTGTCTC
The DNA here is from genome assembly GCA_029216955.1 of Iris pallida. NCBI lineage: Eukaryota > Viridiplantae > Streptophyta > Magnoliopsida > Asparagales > Iridaceae > Iris > Iris pallida. Next base: position 6,421,516 of record JANAVB010006198.1, on the reverse strand, counting down.
TTTTTTGTTTAGTCATATTTTGTCGTGTTGGAAAGGAGAAGTACCAAGGATGTGTGATCTGACCTTATACAGTGTAGACATCGTAGACAATGATTTATTATCGCAAAGTAGACATCGTAGACAGTGTTATTTTATTGCAAAGTAGACATCGTAGTTAGTGTTATTTTATTACAAAGTAGACATCGTAGATAGTATTATTTTATTACAAAGTAGACATCATAGACAGTGTTATTTTATTGCAAAGTAGACATCGTAGATATTGTTTAGACATCATAGACATTGTGGTGTAACTGTCCCTAGACCGATCATATATCAAAGGTACTTCAGTCATCTAGAAAGTATTTTTTTTGTTTATTTCATTTACTGTCCAATTTCTGTCTTATTTTCTCATGTCTTTTTTTATTTTTTTAAATCATATATTTAATGACTAACTTCTGCTTTATAGTCATTTTCATATATTGAAACTGCATTCAATGTATTGTACTCGTTCCATCCTGACTGGGTAACCCAACTTTTTCCAGGTTAGCCGCGACTACGCTTAGCATTAGAAAGACGTGTGTACTTGCAGGCCAAACCTAGAGACTAGTTAGATAGTTGAGTATTTGTTCAGTTGTTCTTTATAAATTGTAAGACATCGTACCTTGTATCAAATATAAATCCTTGAATATTGTAATTTAATTTAGTTATTGTGAATGAGCATTATTTATGATATTTAGCATTGTGGCTTGACAACGTTCTACCACCGACACTGTATCGTAGGCTGGCTTGGACACATATTTATATCCCGAAAAGCGGATACGGGTTGTGACAAGTTTTTGTGGTGGCCCATACAGGTATGTTTTCGCAAATCATGCAAACTCGTGATAGTACTTAAGTTAATCGTACTATTGCGAGCCTGGGATTAGGAAATGCTCATTCACAAATTAGGATTGAATTAATTTAGGAGAATGACCAGGACTAGGAGTCCCTTACTCGAATTGGCCGTTGGGTAGTTAAGGTTGTTACATAGGTCATACAATTTAGGTAAAGAATTATTAAATTTAGATAGCTTGATAGATCCCCACAGATATACTATTATATTTTGATATGACGATATGATCCAATGTAGATTGACTATTCACTTGGTTAGTTAGGCCTTCCTAGAATTAATGCTAACTTTGATAAATCGTTTAACTATTTTCTTTTGACCTTTTTAGATACCATCCTCATAACATAAGTTAGAATTGCCTATTTAATCCCCATTTTTCTATATGGAATTATTTTTATAATTTCTGATTATGTTATTCATACACAAATCTCGAGTTAGTTTCGATTCAAAGCTTTCCCTCAATTATTTGAATATACACGAGATAAAGGTTAGGGTGTTTGTTTTTCTATTGTCTTTAATTATTTCCCCTGATCAAATTTTTTTGTTTTTAAGGACTGAGACTTATAGGATAGATACTTACATCTTCTATTATGATCAACTTGCTTGAATTTCTAGAAACTCCTTGAAATTCTTAGGGATATAGTTGAACTAATATTGATGACTTACGATGGCAAGACAACAGCGCACTGTCGCCAATTATCTGAGTTATGGAGACTACGGGGTTTACTGCAGCCAGCAGCGCACTGGCGAGGCATGACCCCTAAAAGTTGAAACTATTTCAAGTAACCGTATGTCATCGACTGTTGTTAACACTATGTCTTAGTGGTCGTCTTTTGATCTTAGTTACCCTTGTGTCAATATTGGATAGAGTTAATAAATATCCGATAATCTTATCATATTTGAGTTACGAAACCAAGGGTTTACTACAGCCAGATGTACACTGGCGAGACATAATTTTCGATAAAATGACTTCAGACGTGACTACAGTTTTTTGATACTATAGAGGTTAGAAAAATGCCTTATATGTCTCATTGATTCAAAGCCAATACTAGTAGAAATTCTATAAGTTGGATAGTATGCCTCTCTCCCATTGTCCTCATGATGTACTAATAAGGTAATTGATTGACACTAATCGGTTCACCGAGACTATAGAGTTTAGAGGTCCCTAACCTATTGATCGACCAAGGCCTTAAAAAAAGACAGGTATGACAACTATGGAGGCACCAACATCGGACGAGTCTTAGTTTTTGATGGAGTTGAACTATTTGTGCCTTCTTTTAATCATAAATCCAGTGTACTTATATTTTTGGAATACATTGACTAATGCTGCTATTATAGCCTAGTTTTGCAAGCTTATTCCTTATCGAGCTTGTTCAGGACATATGATTATTGGGGACGCCTACTAATATATTGTCTGGTTAGAATAGTGTATTATGGTTTGATCAACCCTAGTGCATCTGTTCACTCTTTATATGATTGACCTACATGGATTAAGATATATATGTCTCCAGGATCTCATTCGCAACTGCCTTGACAATTTTCTTGAATTATTCAATCGCCCTTGGAATCTCATACTCACGTTCGATCCCCTTTCCCTTGATCTCTTTATTGTTTTTGCCTTACTTAATTCATAAAAACAAATACTCGTATTTGAAGGAAGATAGACACAGATTGTCCCTCTTAGTTCACCATATCACCTATGGCCATTACACAATCATTTATCATCTATTTGAAATCGAAGAACGATCTTGAACATGGTTTGTATCGACCATCTCACATCAGCTATTACGTTGTGTGGCATTCTTTTATAAACCAGAGTCGATGTATAATATCACGACCTTGAAATTTTCTAACCTCACTAATCCTAAAACCGTATCTTAGGCTCTAGAATGAATAGATTGTAAGCTTTCTTAATTTTAGGATTTATTGGTATTACCGATTGACTAGGATAAGTTGGTTCCCACTAGGATGACAAATTAGTGCCTTATAAACACCCACTTTCTATTTAGATTCTTTGGTGTCCCTTACCGTGACATTGATATTCGGAGCACGAGATCAGTTGTTTCCTTCCAACAAATTGCATATATAAGACCTAGACGAGTCCATCTTCACTTAGGCATATCATGTTCCACTTAAACATGTCCCCTTGTACTCTATTTTTATGACACAACTTTCAGGTCAAAAGACTAACTAGAACCCTTACCATAATACCGATATACTTTCTGACTACAATTAGAACTCAACCGCGACTCAAACCTTTCGGCCCAATATATGGTTGTGATCTACTCGAAGCCTACTACGCACACGCAACTAGTGTGCCACTCAATTGAGTCCTCTTGTGCTACTTAAACTCAAAAGTCACAGAAGGCGCATTTTGGGCTTAAGGAACTTAGTTAACCAACCTGACTAGCAATTAGCCCAACCACTTGAATTGGAACCTATAAAGATTTATCCCAACCTACTAGGAATGAATCAATTTGATTTTATGGCATCTTGACCTGCCAATATAGATTAAAATTCAAGTCAACCAAATCAAAGATTGATGTCCAATTAGGAAACTCTTTGAGACCCAATTAAACCCATCCATGCATATCGACATATTTGGACTATAAAACCAAAACTTATGAAATAGGTCCCGACACATATTATGTAGGCTCCATCTCATGGTCCACTTATCCTCTGTCCATAAATTCCTTAACCGTATTCCTTCGTAGCCATATTATGCGATGAATAGAATCCTGTTGTACCAACTTTTTTCGGTTATGCTTGACCAAGACCTCTCCTACTGCCTTGATGAAACATAGTCAATATATGGACAATGTCAAGTAAGTAATACCTTGGCTTCTATAGAGTCCATGACTACGATTAGAAGTATCCCATATCCCCATACATCTCCGCGAGAATTGACCATTTTAGAAGCCCTGTTACTGTGCTTTCTACAATTTACCAAGTCCTATAAGTTAGATAGTACCTTGAACGTAGTATACTCTCCCTCCTAGAATAAAATGACATTCATAACCGTTCTACCATCTATTCGAAAGTTTCGATACGATCTTCGTATTGCATTTTATATCCCTTTACTCGTGCCTTTAAATAACCAATGTAAAATATAGCGACCTTGATTCTTCAAATCCATTCTATCATAGAATCGTGTCTTGGATGGAAATTCGAGAACAAAAATTGCTGAAGTGTAGGTAAGCCTTCCTAAGAACGTAGGGTTCCTTTGAATTAGCAAATGATTAGGATAGATTGGTTCCAATTAAACTAATAAAACAGTGGTTCATACCGTTCAATCCTATCTGTATCATTTGATACCCTCGACCATGATTTTGATATTGGGAGCACAACACTAGTCTCTTCCTTCCAACAAAGTTCACCCTCACGGACTAGATTGATCAAGCTACACATGACATACATGTCCTACACCATACCAAACACCAACCTGCACACGCTAGCCATTACGACTTAAAAGATCCAAATGCTTACCTAATCAAGTTCTATAGAAAAGGGTTTTATACACTTACTAAGGACCCATGAACTCTTTAGTTCCCTAAATTTCTTCAATCTCATACTTTATTAACCCTTGTTAGACGAAGGTTGAACTCCGTTGAACCAACACGTTTAAATTATCTTCGAACATGAAATGGTCACTATCTTGTTGAAGGATGACCTCTATAAGAATGATGATAATCGTAATAGTTTTCCCTTGAAGTTATTGACCAAGAATGCCATGACAATATCTGAGGCTCACTTAGAATCTGTGACTGCGGCTAGAAATGCCCAACATTCTCGAGCTATTCCTTGAAATTGTCTTCCTCAGAAGTTGGTAACAACGATTCTCCCGGTTAGACAACTTTTATAAGTTGGGTAGGGCCTTGAACCAAGAAAATCTTATCTTGTTGTGTAAGTTGCCCATTTCGTTTTATAACTATCCCTCCATCTTTCGAAAACAGAGTTACGATTTGATGGATCTGCCCTCCTTTGTAATAAATTTTGTTTGTTTATATTTTATGCACTAAGATTATTTTAATTTCGAGGACAAAAGTTTTATAAGTTGGGTAGGATGTAAACTCTCCAGAATTATTTTATTTTTTTACTTTTTTATTCATTATCATTAAATAAAATTTAGGTATTTTATTAGAAGGGTTATTTCTATTTTCAAAAGTTGTTATAATTCAAATTGTAGCATTATATACTGATTAGAAATTTCTATATGTTTTTTTATTTAATTATTTATCATTTGTAGCAGAGTTGTTAATTAAAACTTATGGTTATTTTCCTATATATGTAATTGTTAATAAATATAAAAAAATTAGTTTTTTAAGTATTGGAGTATAAATTTGTATATGTTTATATAATTTTGTTTTGGAAGTTTTAAGATTTAGTACGTAATAGGTATAAAATGTTTTACAAATAAAATGTTAATATTAGCATGATGTAATTTAAATAAAACAATTTTTGTTATATATTCATACATATACACACATATACACACACACACACACACACACACACACACACACACATATATATATATATATATATATATATATATATATATATATATATAATGTTAAGTTAGTATTCTTCCTTAGGAATAACATAGCTTCTACTTTTAGTGATAGATATATACATACATGTATATAGGTAAGAAATATATATGTATTTTCAATTTATCACAAGATACTCAATATCTCGTGAGTCAGGGATATAAAGAATAATCGACCCCTGATGGCTGTAGGAAGCAAACGATGTTTGTTCCCTTTCAATTTAAACTTCAGGTCGATTAATACTAGATCAAATCCGGGAGAGGTGAATCTAAACGCCCATGAGATCACACCATTCTAAAGTTTAATATCGATTTAAATCAGAGATTAATTCAGTTTTAAACACCAACATATCCATACGAGCGAACACCAGTGTGTCAACAAAATTCTCCTTCGAAAATCCTTTAAACTCCACCACCAACTGTTGGAGAGTTTCCCCGACCCCCTGCGAATAGTCCTGACCACCTGTACCGCCTGAACGCCATGGGGAGCCGCCGGAGCACCGCCCGACCGATCAAAAAATAGAGGAAACTCTGTTTGAAATCGCCAGCCAGGTACCCCTTTTCGTAACCAATTTTCTTCTCCGATACTCGATCGTTTTCAGTTTTATAAATTCCTACGCAAAGCCTATATGACCCTTTTTGGATCCCTACAGTTAGATTTGTTATAATCTGGTAAACTGCCCTGGAAAATCGACACCAAAGTCGATGAAAAGTTGCATTTTAAACAACACAGAAAATAGGCCACCCACCCAACTTAAAAAATGAAGCAATAACAAAAATATTTCTAGTGGAACATCCTTCACGATCCCTGGAGAGAGAGTTCTCTAATAGACCGAGGATGCTAGTTTCAACAATTCTCGTTCCCTACATTTCTTCTTGGCTGCATGGCCTGTAGTAGGTATCTGGTTCACCGCTTTTCTCCACCAGACATACGTAATGCTTTAGCTAGTATACGAAAATGCATACCATGATTTTTCTGTCTATCAATAACTGCATTCATTGCACGATGGATGTGAAGAAGTAGGCCATTATCGCGGTAATAATGAGCTTAGCAGCCTGTCTCCTGTCAGGATATTAGGTTTTCTAAGAATCTACTTATAGACAGACCTAGACAACCTTTAGGGCTTCCCATCCCTTTTTTGCAGAAGTGGATTTCATCGACTGTTCGCCGAAAAATCGGTTTCCCAAAACTTACAAAAAAAACTGTTTTCAACCTATTGAAAATATTAGAAATTTTCTCGATACGACGTGCGCCTCGGCAAACCGGGCGACATGGTCGCAACCCATGAGCCTCAAAAGACACGTATGGGTGTTTTCGACGTATGAGATTTGACGAAACTCGATTTCTGTCGTAATACCCCAAACCAGCCTCTTTGCAAACTAGCCTATAACTTCGTGCATGTTCGTCATCTTGAGACAAAACTTGTGCCAATATGACCGTATCATTTTTCTGGTCCTGTATGCCAAGTTTGGTCCGATTCTGAGAAGGTCGTCCGGAACGCCCTTTTTGCGGACCCGCGATCCGATCCAACGGGCGAAGTTATGCACGGCCCACCGAAATCTAACTTTGGACATACGGTTGGGTTCATCTCATCAAATTGAACCCATAGACATATATTTTGACAACTTTAGAGACCGTAGATACTGACACGGTTTTCGGTGCAAAGTGAGTCCAACGACTGACATGCTTTTGGCCCAAAATTATCATTTTGCCCCTGTGTCCAGAATTGGACTTATGGATAGGCTATTCTAGCTAATTTGACTATTCTAAACATGTGAGTAATATCTGTTTCATCCCTCAGAGACTGTTTTGCGAGTTGGACTTTTGTGTGACACATTGTGCTTTTGGTATTATCGGTTTCACCAGCAAAGGACCCCAGGCGAGTACATTTTGTTGTTTATTTTCGATATTGATTATTACTATATTTCACTGTTGGTCATTCTTTATGTGATTTTTGTCTCTTTTATGTTTTGTCATATTTTGTCATGTCGAAAAGGAGAAGTACCAAGGATGTGTGATCTGACCTTATACAGTATAGACACCGTAGACAGTGATTTATTATCGCAAAGTAGACATCGTAGATAGTGTTATTTTATTGCAAAGTAGATATCATAGACAGTGTTATTTTATTGTAAAGTAGACATCGTAGACAGTGTTATTTTATTGCAAAGTAGACATCGTAGATATTGTGGTGTAACTGTCCCTAGAACGATCACATATCAAAGATACTTCAGTCACCTAAAAAGTATTTTTTTTTTTGTTTATTTCATTTGTTGTCCAATTTTTGTCTAGTTTTCTCATGTCTTTTACGATTTACTTTTTTAAATAGTATATTTAATAGCTAACCTCTGCTTTATAGTCGTTTTCATATATTGGAACTGCATTCAATGAATTGTACTCGTTCCATACTGACTGGGTATCCCAACATTTTCCAGGTTAGCCGCAACTATGCTTAGTATTGCGAAGATGGGTGTACTTGCAGGCCAAACCTAAAGACTAGTTAGATAGTTGAGTATTTGTTCAGTTGTTCTTTATAAATTGTGAGACATTGTACCTTGTATCAAATGTAAATCTTTGAATATTGTAATTTAATTTAGTTATTGTGAATGAGCATTATTTGTGACATACAGAACGATCGAACCGATAGTACACTGTTGATCAAAACAACTCTATTATAGAATTTGTCCAAAATAATGAAAACGATCAAAGGAGGATCGTATCAATCGAAACTTATTTCCAGAAGAAATTTAGTGCATTCATTTGAGAACTCACCAGAAATTATAGATCAATTAACGAAGGAACGTGAAGTCACGATGGAGTTCTATGGAGACCTTCAGTTTACCAAGTATTCATCAGAAAACAGAACTGAACAGACCCGAGGTGAACCATCCCGATCTCGATCTATGCTCTTGATTCAAATTGTTGATCATACAGGAGATCAGAAGATAAACAAGCATTCTCAAAGAAAAAATTGAGTCAAGACTCACCTTGATCGTTTGATCGATGGAGGTAGAGCGGAGCAGTGAGCCGCGTTAGAGGAAAGAGCAGATTCGGAGGAGATTACTGCGTGCACCGAGGATTCGTTCGTCGAACCGTCAGAGAATAGAAAGTCTCCAGAGAAGAAAAATTTATGATGCTGCTGGGAAGAACAACGCCTAGTCTCCCTCGCCGCCCACTGTGGTGTGCGCCTCTGCCACGACTGATCTTGAGAAATTAGGGTTAGGGTTTGTGGAGAAATAGTGGATAGGAAAAAGAATGGTAGGGTGTTGGTTTGGGCAGAGCTTCGCTATGAAATGGTAGATGAAAGAACAGAGGGGTCAGGCTGATATATATAGAGTGGGGAGGAGAAATTAAGTAATTGTAAAAACAATTGATTTCTTAACTAAACAAATGGTTTTATTACAAACTAAACTAAAACCGCTTCTAATTAATCTAGACTAGTATATGGCTAGGTTCACTCCATAGAAAGGTTGTTAGAAAGTTGTAGAAGGTTGTTAGGAGGGGTGGAGTTGGCTAGAAAATTGGTTAGAAAAAAATATTCTAATTTAGTTATCCATGATTAATTAACTAACTAACCATTTCATGACTAAAGAATTCTAGAATCTTCCCACTCCATGAATCCCTAGTAAATACTAATACAACTATCCCCTTTCATAATATTTATAAGGGATAATTTAGCAAATGCCCCCATTCTAAATGTTGAAATTAGCATATACCCCCACTATTTTATTTATCTAACAAATACCCCCATTTTTTGATATAAAATAATAAAAATTTAAGATATACCCCCACTCTTTTACATAGGAGTAGGGGTATTTGCTAAATAAAATAAATAGTGGGGGTATATGCTAGTTTTAACATTTGGAATGGGAGTATTTGCTAAATTATCCCTATTTATAATGATGCCATTCATTAATTAGATAAGTATTATTCTATAAAATAAATTACAACTAATTTTTTTGAAACTAACAGAAAATTTTTGAAAATATTAGGGAAAATACGAGACTTCATTTATTTAGGAAAAGTGGGGTTACAAATCTACCTTCCTTAGAAAATTCGTCCTCAAAATTTTTGAAAAAGTAGTAAAAGAAAAGAACATCACATCTCAAACAAGTAGGGATATCTCTTCCTCATCTCGTCCTCCCTCTCCCAAGTAGACTCTCCAGGAGAGTGGTGCCGCCACATGACTCTGACCAAAGGAATAATATGATTCCTTAACTGTTTCTCCCTGCGGTTGATGATCTCCATAGGCTGTACCACATATGCAAGGCCAGTCCCACCTCTAGCTCAAAATAATCTACTATATGGTTCGGGTCAGTAATGTATCTACGAAGCTATGATACATACAAGACGTTGTGTACCCCATCCAGGCTAGATGGAAGTGCTAGCCGGTACGCAACAGCTTAAATCTTCTCAGTCACCTCGAAAGGCCCAAGGTACCTCGGGCTAAGTTACCACCCCTTCCAAATCTGATAGTGCCTCGAGTAGGAAAGATCTTCAAGAACACCATATCTCTTACTTCTAATTGTAAAGGTCTCCTGCTGCTATCTATCCAGTGCTTTTGTCTGTCTTGACAACTCTGAGATGCTCCCTGATCATCTTGACTTTCTCTGGTGAGTCAACTACCATCTCTGGCCCAAGCAAAGTCTTCTCTCCTACACCATCCCAAGACAAAGGCGTATAATACCGTCGACCATAAAGTGCCTCAAAAGGTGTCATGCCTATGCTGGCATGGTAGCTGTTATTATAAGCAAACTCCATCAGATAAAGATAATCCTCCCGAGATCCTCCAAAATCTAAAGCACAGACCCGTAACATGTCTACTAGGGTCTGGATAGTCCTTTCTGACGGCCCGAATGTCTGTGGGTGGTAAGCAGTGCTGAACTTCAGCTGAGTGCCTAAACTCTATTGCAGACTCTTTCAAAAAATATAAAGTGAACCTATTGTCTCTATCTGAAACAATGATGACTGTTACTTTGTAAATCTGTACGATTTGTATCATGTAGAGCTATGCTAACTTCTCCTTTGACAGCCCTACCTTGAACAGAATAAAGTGAGCCAATTTTGTCAGTCTATCCATGATTATCCATATAGCATCTTTCCCGCCAGGTGTTCTTGGTAAGTCCGAGACAAAGTCCATAGTAATATGCTCTCACTTCCATTCTGGAATAGATAAAGGCTTGAGTAATCCCCAGGGTCTCTGCCTTTCTTCCTTAACCTGTTGGCATACCACGCATCTCGAGACAAATCTAGCAACTTCTCGCTTCATGCCATAAAACCAAACATACTCCCGAAGATCCTTGTACATCTTCGTGGCTCCTAGATGAATGTGATACTGAGACTATATGATCTCCTCTTTCAAACTATCCTTAGGCACACACAACTTGGTTCCATGCCTTAGAGTACCATCAACTGCTATGACAAAATTATCCAACAATCCTGCATGCACCTGTGCCCTGAGACAACAGAGATCCTCTTCTAGGAACTGGGCCTCATTGATGTTCTCTATCAATCCTGACTGAACCTGCATATTCATCAACTTCCAATCAAACCCCAGGATAATGATTTCAATTTCCAAACTCTCCAAATCTTCGAAAAGATGTCGGTCCATGGTGAGAAACATAGCCATAGGGTACCGACTGAGTGCAACTGCTACCACATTAGCCTTCCCTGGGTAGTATTGTACATCAATGTCAAAGTCCTTCATAAGCTCCAGCCATCTTCTCTGTCTCATATTTAGCTCATTCTAAATGAAAACATATTTCAGACTCTTATGGTCCGTAAATATTTCAACTCTTTCACCATAAAAGTAATGCTTCCACAGTTTTAAAGCAAATATGATCGCTGTAAGTTCCAGGTCATGGTTAGGATAGTTGTCACGACCCGCTCCCGAATAATCGGACACGAGTCGGACACGCCCAGCCTTCGTCGTTAGACACGACGAAGTAAGCTGTACCAAGCTAGGGAAAACTAACCAGATAATCATGAAAATATATAATCACAGCATCTAAAAACGTATCCCAGAATGATCACCATAATCCACAAATCTAGATATCATAATGTACGAGTCATCAAGAATGAAATGTACATGAATTCTAAAGACAATATCTAAGAGTAAAGCTAACAGTCTAAACCTGAAACCTCAAGCTAAGCCTCATCCTGCTCAGCTAAATCCTGGGCTCTGGCCCATAGAGTAGAACAATGTCCTGCAAGCATACCTGCAACATATCCTATTCAGGAGCGGAGCAAAGTACAGTTCTAGGTAATGAACAATAACATCATGGTATGGAAAATAAATGCTGAAAGAACAGGATAAGAACAAGGTATGTAAAGAACATGAAGAACATGAACTACTGCTATAAAGATACATGAAAGATCATGACTATGTAAAGATGCAGGAAAGATCACGACTATAGCTAAAATCAAGATCAGGATCATGGGAACTAATGTAAGAACAAAATCCTGAACATGTGTGTTATAATTTTTGAAATACTTCTATGATATGTGACCGGCTTGGGTAAGACCATGACAGAGCATGAAAAGATCCTGAAAGATCATATAAGGTACGGCTTAGGACCCGCGTGCACTGTACGAGGCCTAAGCTAAAGATCATGAATAAGTATCCGGGTTTGGTCACATATCTAGAGTATTTTCCCACCCCAAGATGCAAGTAAGATCATGAAAGAGCAAGTAAGATCATGAAAGAACAAGCCAGAAAAGATCATGAACGTGTCGCAGTGTGTCAGCAATAAAGAACAAGAAAATGCACTGATCAAAACCATAGAATGTACTTGCCTTGCTCCAGGAAAGTACGAGTAATGAAGCTGATCTGTGTATCCACCTGATTAATGGATACAAGTAGGCAAAAGAGCTGGATGATCTCCTGTAATGATAATGATGTGTACAAGTTGATTAATACACAGCTAATTCTAATTGGTTTTATCAAAGATTCTAATCAAGAAATACATGTTCTAGTCTCTACTTAAACCATCCTATAACTCAGTCTCCATAACCTATACCATGATCTAGTTACTCTATGAAATTCAAGTAAAAAGATTTTGCCTAGGCTAATAACTAGTCTATCAATAATAAATGAACTCTTCATGTACTCTACAAACCATCATTAAAGTATAAGCCAAGTCATCACTTCACAATTCTTGACTTATCATGGAAACATTTTGTTAAGTAAAACCAACTGATTCTATGGAGTGACTAAACAAGTACTAAACAGGTAAGGGTAAAAGGTTTGATTAAGCAAACTTAAAGAGGACTACAGTCTATGGGTAAGTAGCTGTAACCAACTTCCCTATGATTCATTACAGGATAATGATAAGTCCAAAACCAACATACCAATTAGTTTTCCTAATCTTCATCAGATCATCATGCTCTCAACCTAGCATCAATTCTCAGGTTCACTGATTACTCAACCTGATAGGTTTAGTTCATACTAAAACAGACTCTGCACATGAACCCAGGTTCAGTTTTAACTTGCCAGGACAAGGATAAGCCCTTGATATGTACATAACCTATATACTGACATGAAATTTCTCAGTTTGGTACAACACTATCTGAGTTCTCAGTTTGCACTGGTTATACTCAGTTATCATATTGAATCAATATGATATTTAAATCCTCAGGTCCTCAACTAAACCAAGACCCTGATACCTACATTCTCAGGTTCATCAAGGTTATTCTGAAGGTCAGTCCATGGCATAGTGTAACCCAAAGTCCCCTGTAAACTCACTTACCAGCCTTCTATACATCCATACACAATTTGATATGGCATTCAGAAATCAGTCCAAAATGCAGGATTGTAATCCCCAGGTTCCTGAGAATTTAGAATACATTGAGTTCTAAATGAAAATTACCAAGTTCTCAGGTTCCTGTGTTACAATAGACTGTACTACCTGATATTTGGACTGTACCCATCAATCTCTGAGACTCAAACCCAAATTCTTGAGTTGTCAATTGTCCATGGTTCCTGAGACAACACAAATCTCTGAGAAATGAATTCACATAGGATCAAACTTCCCAACAGATTAATCATTCCAACTGATCAGTGAATAAACTTGCCATACAGTTCGACCACAATTGATATCTAATCAAATACCACACTAGAAACTAGTACAATGTTTTCAGTCTAAACAACATACACCAGTCCACCCAGTAGCTAGCATCTTTAGCTACAAATTAGCCAACACAAGCAGTCAGCTAATACTGGGTGCTAACACAGTCCATTGCACTATTCCAGCCAATACTCTCATCATCAATGAGAAGTACTCTGTAGGCATTATTCCAGAATTACAGAACTTGGAATAACCAATGAACTCAGGTGTAATCACTAGTCCTCAAATTGATACAACTCAGTCCCACACAGGGCTGATACATTCCAGTCCACACAGGGCTGTTACATATCAGTCCTACACAGGGCCGTTATGCATCAATCTCTGATTCAGGACAATTTAGGCAAAGCTCTCCATACAAATTCTGGAAAATATTAACCAAAAACAAATGCAGTCCTATTTTCTACAGAATTTCCAAAGGTTATCTCTACTATTAGCAATTGTTTTCCCATAATTTAACAAGACATCTATCTATCATAATAAACAAATTAAATCAATCCATACATCTAACTTCCCAAGAATTGATTCAGAATTATACCTTAACTAGGTATACAGTCGAAGGCACGATCTCTCGAATCCAAAACACTCCTCGTGTCCAGCAATAATCCTGGTTCGTTTGGAGCATTTTGTCAAACAGTTCACAGAGGAAACAAAAACATCCAGATTACAAATGGGACGATCTACGAGTGCTCAAGATTTAAGAACACTCACCCAATGGCTTGATTCAAACGATCGATGGATTATTCTCGATCAACAACTGGATCGATTTGTCCTCAAAAATCTTCTGGTTCGAATTAAACAGGAGAAATCATAATCAAAACTGATGTAGGCGCCAAATAACTCTATTCAATACTTACTGAAGGAATTGCTATAAGAAGATCGATCAACTCCAATGACCTTCGATTGATTTCTCCTTCTAGATCATGAACCATAGGAATCAATAAACAAGGAATGTCAACTGATCTACATTGGAGAAGAACTGAATTTACTCACCAGTATCAACTTATGGAAACGTCGATCTCGTCTTTGCGTAGCTCGCTCTTCTTCTCGGCCATGGTTGGATCAGCTTGGACTGCAGTAGGCTCAGCTCTTCGGAAAACAGAGAGGCGAAGAATTTGGAGATTGGTGAAGAAATTATGAGGAAGAAGGGTTTAAATAGATGGTTGAGCGTGGAGAGCACGCTGGCCTTTGGCGGGAAATCCTTCTCTTCTGACAAGGTGGTTAGAGCAGGGAGAGGAGAGCACATGGCCACCTCTCTCGGCCGTTGAGGAGAATTTGAATTTAAACTTCTCCAGGAATTTCTTCTAAAAGAGCAGGGAAAAATCCTTAGGCTAAAACTGTTAAAATTTAAAGGAAAGTTTGATTGGGCTGGAAGCTTGGCCCAATAATGGGTTTAAATGGGAATTAGCCCAAAAAAAATAGATGGTTAAATAAAAGTTATTTCACCCATGCAAGATATAAAAATATTCCCAATTCATGAATCAATAGAAAAATTTAAATTCTACAATATTTCAGAAAAGTGGAGTTACAATAGTTCTTTTCATTAGGCCTCAACGGGAAGCATAGGCTATCACCTTCTTATTCTTCTCTAGTACACATCCCAAGCCTTTCCATGATGCCTTACTGTAGATGGCAAACCCTCCAGATCCTGAAGGTAAAGCTGACATAGATGTAGTAGTCAGTCTTCTCTTCAATTCTTGAAATGCTGCTTGGCAAGCATTAGTCCAAAAAACTCCTCATCCTTCCGAGTAAGCTTGGTCATCGGCTCCGCGATCTTGGCAAAGTCTTGCACAAACTTTCTATAGTAGCTCGCTAGCCCCATGAAACTCCGAATCTCAGCTACTGATTTGGGAATGGCCCACAACTTTACTACTTCAATCTTCTTAGGATCTACTGCTATCCCATCCCCAGTCACCACATGCCCTAAAAACTCCACTCTATCTAGAAAAAACTCGTATTTCGAGAGTTTCCCTTACAACTTCTCTTTCCTCAGGGTCTCCAAAACTATTCTCAAGTGTTCTTCGTGCTCCTCCGGTGTCTTAGAATATATCAAGATATCATCTATGAAAACCACCACAAACTTGTCTAGCTACTAGTGGAAAACCTTATTCATAAGGTTCATGGAGACAACTGGGGCATGTAGAAGCATGGAAAATATCAGAATGATGATCTATGCGGCTCAGAACAGGAGAACCCCATGCGGCTCATACAGGAGCAGTCCCATGCGGTTCAGAGAGACTCTTAGTCTCATGCGGCTCGTGATAGGAGAGTCCATGCGGCTTACATAGAGATAGTCTTATGTGGTTCAAAGAGTCCCCCAGCCGCATGCAGTTCAGAAGTACATGCGGCTCACATTCGACCAACAGAGATATGCGGCTCGATCAACGCCACGTGCCCCCATGGGACCCCTTCACACAGCTGGCCATCGAGCAATGGCCCTATTTAATGCTCTGCCATGATTTGACAGCTGACGGCTCTGACATGAAGTGTCATAATGGCCCTGTCATAATGACAGACTCTTTGGGAATAAGAGAAAATCTCTGACACGATCCGAGATTGACACGTGGCTACCTCCATGCGGTTCCAGTAAAGAACAGCTTCATGCGGCTGGCAAGAATCGTCTTCCTGCGGCTCACCAAGAAACCATCCCATGCGGCTCGCAAATACTATACCTATGCGGCTCATTGAGACGCTGTCTCATGCGGTTCATGGATATCATGCGGCTCTGGCAGAATCCATCATTAAGACACGTGACAGAGATTCAATTGCCCCCACGACTTGACAGCTGGTAGCAAGGATGATTATGAGATGCAAATCAATCAGAGATTTACCAGATCCCAATGACCATATTTAACATTATCCTCATAATTAATGAGATCAGGTCATATCATTCATGATCAAGCCAATGGGACACGTGGAGAGAGATCCAAGCTTGACACAACCAATCATGAAGATTTAAAGCAATCAGCATTAATCATTCGCAGGATTCAGTGTTATCCCCATTTATGGCCCAGATCCTTCACGATTAAAACTAATGGTCCAGATTGATTAAGCATCAGGATGCCGCCACTTTGAGAATGGGTAATCATCCAAACCCTAATGATGCTCCCCACTATTATAAATAACAGGGTGCCATTCCCTTGCAAAAGATATACAAGGAGAGATATACGCTGTCAGAGAGAAAAATACACAGAGAAAGAGAGAAGCCAGAAGAGCAATACGAGGAGAGCAAGGAGAGCATTTTTTCGTCAACGCCAACCATCTCTTAACAGGAGCCAAGGCTGCATACCGATCGTCCAAGGAGTAAGGCAGGGCTGCCGTCGCCTTCCCGAGCCTCTATCGTCACCCCCCAGAATCTAAAATAAATAATTGTACTTAGACTGCTGTACCTAGGCTTTCGTCCCTAGGCTTTCTTCGTACAAGCGAGTTTGTATTGTGAGTCTAAGTTCAGACCTCCCATAAAACTGTTATGTACTTTTACAATCAATGGCAAACACGATGGCGACTCCGCTGGAGACTAACTTCTCCACTGCTGAGGAGTTGGTGACGCAATCGGATGCAGCCAAACTTGGCTCCACGCAACAAAAGATGGTCGTCCGCTTCGACCAACAGGCGTTGGAAGAGATGCTCTCCGAAGGAAGCGCTGGCCCGGTCCAGAAACGCACCCGCGGCACAAAGGCTCACAAAGAGTGGAGGCCAAAATCATTTGTTCCTCCCCATGCCTTCGATGGGATATCCTCTGTTGCTCAAGACGGCGAGAAAGACTCTCATGCGGCCCCACTTCGGACCATTGACAACTCTGCTGTCCCCAAGTCCGGCAGAAGAAAACACTATGATGCTGGACTTGCAGGGGCAAAGAGAAACTTTATGAGATCCGAGCCGCATAAGGGAGCCGCAGGAAGAAAGCTCATGCGGCTACATCCGCCAGCCGCATGGAGAAAACTCATGCGGCCACATCTGTCAGCCGTATAGCTTATGCGGCTACAGTTGCCAACCACATGGATGAAACTCACGCGGCTAAGAAAGTCAGTCGCTTGCAGAAAACCCATGCGGCCACAATTGCCAACCGCATGCGGCCAGCCTGCACGGTCATGACTCCTAGCCGCATAAAAGCAACTCATCCAACGGCAGAAGACAACCGCATGCAGACAGCCTGTACGGTACCCAATTCTAGCCGCATAGCGTCCGTTCCACGCTTCTCTCGATCAGTCTTCGACCGTCTCTCATGCGGTCCTGACCCTGATGGTTCCCTGGATGATAAGCCAGACTCTGTGATATTCAACTTGGACTCCTCCTATTACGCACCCGCAAGTGCTAAAAGGAGGAAGTCTAGGGCAGCGCGGGCTCACCAAGCCCAGTCAGTTGTCCCAACCTCTAACTATCGGGGCGTCCCATTGATTATCATACGGGCCTCTGATGGGAAGTTGTATAGAACCGCTCGAGTCCAGCCCCCGGCGGCAAAAGGACAAAGCGGTTCCTCTGACCTGCGTGAGGCGATCCTCCACAAGTGCAAGGAAACAGAAGGAGCCTCGGCGTACAAAGAGTCCTCGCTTGGACATCACTGCACCCAGATCATCGTCAACTGCTGTTGCAACAACGCGGCAGCAACGGAAGATCGGCCGTCAGTCTTCCAAAGACTACAACATCCGAGCTCAAAAGACGAGGCGTCTCCTGTTGTCTCCTGCAATTCCACTCAGAAAGTCCCCGCCGAGGTGAGAGGGAAGAAGGCAAGCATTTCCACCCCGAAGACCTCAACCACTACAGCTAAGAAACTGTCGTCTAAACGGTTGTCCTCCACCGGAATATTCTAATACACCCGTTCAAAGGCAAAATCTGCTGCAATGGGAAATTCATCATCCACATCGCTGGGGGTCGTGGGAACTGGGGGTAGCACTCCTCCGAACATCCACAACAATCCGATGTTTCAAGGAGCCGAGCCCGGGAAAACAACTCTCCCATCAGGTACAACAGACGCTGATATCCCCGAGGACATCTATGGCTCTCAAGACGAAGCAAGCTCCGAGGCTGGGGATACCGTTCCCTCCGAGTCCGAGCCCGAAAAGAACATTCCTACCTACCCCGATGACTTCTCGGTGCATGGGTACGACTCGGAGGGCACATCCTCCACCGTTCCTTCCATCACTCCTCATGTAAGGACGGTATTCATGACGGACAGCAACCAAGGTGGTTCCAGCGATTGCCAACGCATCGACACTTTGGAGGCTATACTGCAGGCCTTGGTCAAGTCTGTAGATGAAATCAAAGCCGCTCTTCCAACTCTGCAAGTAGGAACGCCTGGCCAAACAAGTACGGGTCCCGCGGTCAATGCG
Source organism: Iris pallida (assembly GCA_029216955.1). Classification (NCBI taxonomy): domain Eukaryota; kingdom Viridiplantae; phylum Streptophyta; class Magnoliopsida; order Asparagales; family Iridaceae; genus Iris; species Iris pallida. Next base: position 6,402,645 of record JANAVB010006198.1, on the reverse strand, counting down.
GACTCGAACTCAGCGGCACCAAACCCGGGCAATAATCCTCCCGAAATAACAGCCCCTACCGCGACAGATGAGGCCCGAGAAGTAAGAAGAGAGGTCCAGGAGCTTCGAGCCATGTTCCATGCCCGAGAAAACGCTCAAGACCTCAGAATGCGGCAACCATACCCCACCGAATGGAGGGATGTGCCATTTCCACCAAAATATAAGCCGTTCAATATCAACCCATATGATGGCAAGACCTCAGCAAGTCGGTACATCACTTACTTCGAGGTCACCACCGACCATCTGCCCCATGATGATGCTATCCTCACACGATCATTCATTGGGGCATTGGAAGGAGTCGCCTTCGATTGGTATCGCAATCTGCCAGACAACTGCATCCACTCCTTCGTCGGCTTCAAGCGCCTGTTCTTGGAGAGATTCTACGAAGTAGGACAAGACGTCACCATGTCCACTCTCATGGACGTCGTCCAAGGGGAGAAGAAATTAACAAGGAACTACATTGAGCGGTTCCGCCAAACCGCCATGAAGCTGCCCTCCGGAAATCCAGATTCCTCTTTAATTAAAATTTGCCAAAAGAGACTGCTCCCAACAATCAGTCTCTGGATGGGCGAAAGTCAATTCAAAGATTGGAAGCCATTCATCATCAGCGCCACAAGCGCCGAAGAACGACTGAAGAAGGCTCGCCAACTGGGATTGCACATCTCGAAAGGAGAAAACAAGGGCAAGCGTCCCAACAACGATAATGGGGGTAGCCCCTCCAACAATCGGGACAGCAAGGGAAAGCAGGCTATGGTGGCCGATACAGCACAAAAACCTGAGCCGAAACCCGCAGATAAACAATGGCCGTAAATCGATTACTCCTTCGAAGACAGTCACGTCAAGCCCATCTTGGACATGCTCATACAAGGGGACAGGATTCAGCTTCCTCCACCAAGACGGGAACCGCGGCCGGCAGAGATGGGGAATCCAAAGTACTGCCATTATCATCGCTATGTTCATCATGCTACACACGATTGCTACCAGCTGAAACGGTACATCCAGAACCTCATCGATTCGAACGCTCTGGCCATCGATTTCGAAGAGGTAACCGTGGCGGCCAATATGGTATCCGTACAATTCGGCAGCTTCCCTCTGACGGAGACTCAAGACGGGGTGATCCTCGTCCCTCTGGCGACAATGGAAATTACCAATCTTCCACCTCCCCGAGATCAGGCTGCCGGTCTAGTACCCCTCACCACATCACGAGGGGAGGTCATGTGGATCCATCCAGACTTGGTGTCAGAAGTGACTCGGCCCACACCATCTACCACCGACAAAAAGAAAAGTGGAAAAGTCAGGACCTGCCACACAATCTCGGCAGACAACGAGGAAGCTACAGCCGTAGTCACGCGGTCCGGAGCGCAATCCCAACCCGTGGTTGACAATCCAGCTGAAAATCATCAACCCACTACAACTGATGCTCCGGGACCGGCTCAGCCTTCGACGACCAACAAGCCTAGGCCGAGGGAGACTCGCTTCGACAAATTCCTCCGAAAAGAGGCAGCCCAAGGGCTAGAGAGGCCCTACAACTTTGACATCTTAGCGCAATTGGCTAACACACCGGCCAAGTTGTCACTGTACGAACTCCTAAGGCTCTCCAAGGACGTTCGTATTGCATTAAGCGAAGCACTCCAAAATGCCGATGTCTATCTGGCTCAATCCAACCTCACCGGGGAGGGCTCACCCATGGATCTCCAAGACAGTGCCTGCACGGGAGCAATGCCCAACATCGTCTTCACTCCGCAAGACATGCTCATCAAAATCAACCTACACGATCGCCCGCTATACTACATGGGATACATCGGCGACGTGAAGGTGGATCGAATGCACATAGATCCTGGCTCTTCCATAAGCATCATCCCTAAGGGTCTGCTACATCATCTCCGCATCCCAATGCATCGCCTGACGCCTACAAGCACCGCCATCAGCGGTTTCAATTCAGGCAGGAGCTACCCTATTGGAAAAATTCGTCTAAAATGTCAGATTGGCGATCTCCAATCCGAAGTCACCTGCTACGTCATAGATGCAGACACTTCTTACAACATCCTCTTGGGGCGCCCATGGATACACGACTACATGATCGTACCTTCCACGCTACACCAGTGCTTCAAATATGTCGACAAATACGGCTTCGTGAGGACGAAATTTGTTGATATCGATCCCTTTAAAGGGGTCGAATCTTACTACTCAGACTCCTGCCTATACGAAAAGTCGAAGAGGCACCTTGATGAAGGAAATGAACAAGCTGGTACCGAAACGGCCACGGGATCAGAAGGACCTCTGACGATTCACCTTCAAGCTCGCAAGCTAGGCAAGTCCGCGCCCCTTACTGCCACTCTGCGGAAGGACGCGATCAGCCTCTCGGCGCAGGAGGAGCAGATGATAATTCGGCTGCCAAGGTCAGGCCAAATGCCGAGACCCACAACGGGGCCATTGACAATCAGACTGTCGAGAGTCGGTCAACCCCAAACGGAAAAGCTCAATCCCTCCGATAGGCCACTGACGATACGCCTTCCCAAGAAGGGTCATCACCCCGATGCGAAGTCTGACGCTTCTAGCGAACCGGCCACTCCTCGCTCCACACCAAGTGCCAAACTGGGGGTCGCTAGTCTGCCAACGACTCCACGCTCTGCTCCATCAACTGAACCACTGACAATCAAGCTTTCCAAGTCATCCTCTCAGTCTGCATTTACACAGGGGGTGACCGAAGAAGAGTCGAAGCTGGCCAAGTATGAGGTTGCTCACACTGAGACTTGCTCATGTTGCCCATCAACGGCAAGTTCCTGAAGAAGTATTACGTCCGAAACGACATCAAAAAAAAAAATCCCCGATGGTGAGTTATGTACCCCCCGGTGCCGCTGAACTCACATTCTGCCTCCAAAGTTCCCAGATCATCGAGTCATGTACCCGCTGGTGCCGCTGAACTCGCATCTTCAACATTCCAGATTATCGAGTCACGTACCCGCTGGTGCCGCTGAACTCGCATCTTCAACACATTCCAGATTATCAAGTCATGTACCCGCTGGTACCGCTGAACTCGCATCTTCAATATTTTCCAAATCATCGAGTCATGTACCCGCTGGTGCCGCTGAACTCACAACCACAAACATTTTCCAGATCATCGAGTCACGTACCCGCTGGTGCCGCTGAACTCACACTTTCACAATACTCTAAATTATCGAGTCATGTACCCGCTGGTACCTCTGAACTCACATTCCGGTCACTCTTTCAGATAGTAAGTCACGTATGATTATACCTCTGAACTTTCTTCCTGGAAGAGATCCTCCCTCATGATCCACTACCCGCGCTCCCAGTGCACAAAAAGGGTAATCGATCCACAAATTTCCGAAACGGCCATGTCCTCATTACCTCTGAGTCGTTTTTACTTCCACCAAAAACAAACCACCCCCTCGCATAGAACTTCCACGTTCTCCTACCTCTGAGTCGTTCTATGTACCCCCCCTCTTCATTGAGCCCACTCCTGCCATGTCCTCATTACCTCTGAGTGGGAAGGCTCCGTCGAAGAAACCTTCATGCTTGCCATGTCCACATTACATCTGAGCAAGTATGTCGGTCCCCTTTCAACCTATTATCTGTACCCACAACCGGAGTACGACAAGGATAATAGGTCCACAAATGTCCTCTGTTGACCACAAATGTCCTCTGTTGACCACAAATGTCCTTTGTTGACCACAAATGTCTTCCGTGAAGTCTCCCCTGCCATGTTCTCATTACCTCTGAGCAGGAAGATTCTACGGTAAAACCCTCATGTTTGCCATGTTCTCATAACCTCTGAGCAAATATGTTGGTTTCCTTTCATCCCATTATCCGTATCCTGAACCAGGGTACGCCAAGGATAATAGGTCCACAAATATCCCTTGTTAAGCTTCTTAGCATAAATCCACCATCTCATCATGCCCCGGGAGCCCAGCTGCTCTACGGCATTCTTTTTTCCAATACCGAGAGCACCCATGACCACTTTGCCATGGCTGTTCCGGATATCCTGACCAAACTTGTTATCCGTACCTAAAACCAAGGTACGCCTAGGGTAACAGGTCCACAAATAATCCCCCAGCAAGTCCAATTCCACAAACGCCACAAGTACAAGAAAGAGAAGATGAGTTGAAACATGCTCATTTATTCAAAATTCAAAGTGCTACATCATTTGGGATCATATCCCTTACAAAAAGAAAAGGAAAAAAAAGAGAAGCAAAAGAAAACAGAAAGCTGATCACTGCTCCGGGGCACATAACGCCCTGAGACGGTCCGTCAGCAAGGCAACCGACCGCTTAAACCTCTGGGTAGCTCGACGCTCCGCCTCTTGGGTCAGCACCGCCTCGTCCTCCAGTTGAGCATGGGCTTGCCAGTTATCCTCGAATCTCTTAAAGGCCCGCTCCAGGTTAACAGAAGATCGGGAAACCTTCTCGGCCTCCTGAACGATTGACTCATGTTCCGTCTGAGCAGCCTTCAGCTCTGACTCTAAGAAGGCCAACTCCTTCTGGAGTGCGAGAATCCGCTCCTTCGTGTCAGCAATTCCACGAGAAGCAGACTCTTTCCGAGCACGACAAGCCTGACTCCGACGACCCAGCCTGTCATACGAAGCGGAGAACTTGTCAAGGTCTCCCTGTACAACGGACCCGGCAGTATCTCGAGCTAGCTTGATCCTATCCCGAGCAGCAATGAGGAAGTCCCGCTCCCGTTCAATCGCAGTAGGCAAACCCGCCTGCCGTATCGCCAGCAATTGGGTCACAAGCTGATCAGCCTCTGCCAACTTAGGCTCCAGGAGTGCAGCCAACCCTACCCCGCCAGGAAGGGACTTCAAAGTTGCAACTTGACCCCGAGCGCACCGGAGAGATAGAGAGAAAGGGGTCCCTCGTTCTATAACAGCGTCTACGCCCCTTTTTAAGTGGCGATAGAAGCTGTCGACCACATCCTGCGTCACCTCATCCAGAGCCTCCGAGGAAGCCGGTGTCAACGGGAGTGTGGCTGGCAGCGCTGAAGAAGACGCAACAGAATCTGTCGCTCCTGCCACCAGAGAATCAAACTCCGCACGGAAGGACGCATGAACAGCGACCAACTCCTCTTCAGCGGCCCGCAGAACTTGAATGCTCGGCAGGGTCGAAAGGTCAATCTCCGGAGCCGTATGATCAGCAGAGGATGAGGTGGAAACCATCGCCAGCTCCATTCCCATCTGCCCGGGGTTGGCGGAAGGCCCCTCGACATGAGACGGCGAAGGAGAGGGAATGCTCCTTTCTCCCAGATCACGGCAGGCCGAGCCTTCCCCAAGAACATCCGCGGTGGAAAGTAAAGGGTCAGGACCTGTAGGGCCAAGGCAACCATGAATCGATTTGACTCGGAGGATATGCTGATAGAGCAAATAAGCCCCCTCACTAGTCAATATTTGGCTTATCTTACCAGTGGAGGAGTGTGGAGGCTGAGGTTTGCCTACAACCACCGCAGCCTCTTCACCAACAGTCTCCGAGTCAGGTATAATAGGCTCCCCCGCCCCTGCACCCTCGGGAAGGGATGCAACGAGATCGGCGTCACCTTGCTGAAGTTCAGCGATCTCGGAGACGGGCCCGAGGAAACCTTCATCACCTCGGGCCGAGGCCTCATCAACCTGGGAGCTTCCAGCCGCCGCTGAGAGAGCCCCCGCAGAAAGGACCGCGGCACACATGTCGCTAATCAAAGCAGCAAGGCGGGTGAACGTCGGGGTGAAAAACAGGCACGTCAGCCGTCGGAGGAGCCGCCACGTTCGCCGTCGTCGATGAGGACGCGGCCTTCTTGCCCTTCGCTGCCGCAGACGACGACGCGGCCTTCTTGCCCGTAGCAGCGGTAGTCTTCTTGGGAGCCATTGGCAATCTTTGATGAGAGAAGACGAAGAAGAAGTTGGCAACAAGGAGTACGAGCAAAAGAGAAAATGTAAAGAAACCCTTAAAGAATAAAATCACTCCTATTTATAGGCGAAGGAGGCTTGAAAAATCAAACAAACGCCTCGATCCACGCGCCGCCTAAAAGAATAAAAGAAAAACGCTTCGGTCAAAACAAAACTGACCCTTGGGATCCTCCCCCAAGAGGCGGCGAATCAAGAGCATTTAATGCAGAAGATTTGCACACGTTCCTGGGATACGTGGCAAAAAGTCTATGCGGCTTAACAGCTCATGCGGCCAGATAAACCCATGCGGCTGAATCATTTATGCGGTCAACAAAGGCCATGCTTCTTATTCAAAGTACTTCAATTTTGTAAATTGAAAACTTTGAAGGGGGTCTTGTAGAAGCATAGAAAATATCAGAATGATGATCTATGTGGCTCAGAACAGGAGAACCCCATGCGGCTCATACAGGAGCAGTCCCATGCGGTTCAGAGAGACTCTTAGTCTCATGCGGCTCGTGATAGGAGAGTCTATGTGGCTTACATAGAGACAGTCCTATGCGGTTCAAAGAGTCCCCTAGCCGCATGCAGTTCAGAAGTACATGCGGCTCACATTCGACCAACAGAGATATGCGGCTCGATCAACGCCACGTGCCCCCATGGGACCCCTTCACACAGCTGGCCATCGAGCAATGGCCCTATTTAATGCTCTGCCATGATTTGACAGCTGACGGCTCTGACATGAAGTATCATAATGGCCCTGTCATAATGACAGACTCTTTGGGAATAGGAGAAAATCTCTGACACGATCCGAGATTGACACGTGGCTACCTCCATACGGCTCCAGTGAAGAACAGCTTCATGCGGCTGGCAAGAATCGTCTTCCTACGGCTCACCAAGAAACCATCCCATGCAGTTCGTAAATACTATACCTATGCGGCTCATTGAGACGCTGTCTCATGCGGTTCATGGATATCATGCGGCTCTGGCAGAATCCATCATTAAGACACGTGGCAGAGATTCAATTGCCCCCACGACTTGACAGCTGGTAGCAAGGATGATTATGAGAAGCAAATCAATCAGAGATTTACCAGATCCCAATGACCATATTTAACATTATCCTCATAATTAATGAGATCAGGTCATATCATTCATGATCAAGCCAATGGGACACGTGGAGAGAGATCCAAGCTTGACACAACCAATCATGAAGATTTAAAGCAATCAGCATTAATCATTCGCAGGATTCATTGCTATCCCCATTTATGGCCCAGATCCTTCACGATTAAAACTAATGGTCCAGATTGATTAAGCATCAGGATGTCGCCACTTTGAGAATGGGTAATCATCCAAACCCTAATGATGCTCCCCACTATTATAAATAGCAGGGTGCCATTCCCTTGCAAAAGATATACAAGGAGAGATATACGCTATCAGAGAGAAAAATACACAGAGAAAGAGAGAAGCCAGAAGAGCAATACGAGTAGAGCAAGGAGAGCATTTCTTTGTCAACGCCAACCATCTCTTCACAGGAGCCAAGGCTGCATACCGATCGTCCAAGGAGTAAGGCAGGGCCGCCGTCGCCTTCCCGAGCCTTTATCGTCACCCCCAAGAATCTAAAATAAACAATTATACTTAGACTGTTGTACCTAGGCTTTCGTCCCTAGGCTTTCTTCGTACAAGCGAGTTTGTATTGTGAGTCTAAGTTCAGTCCTCCCATAAAACTGTTCTGTACTTTTACAATCAATGGCAAACAGGACATTGGTTAGTCCGAAAGGAATAACCAAGAACTCATACTGTCCATACCGGATATTAAAGGCAGTCTTTGAAATATCTTGTTCCCTGACTTTCACCTGATGATACCCGAATCTTAGGTCTATCCTCGAAAACACCTTCGCTCCACTCAACTGATCAAAGAGCTCATCTATCCGAGGCAATGGATATTTATTCTTAATTATGATGTTGTTGAGGGCCCGATAGTCAATGCACATCCTAACGGTCCCATCTTTCTTGGGCACAAATAGGACCGATGCTCTCCAAGGTGAAGCACTCGATCAAATAAAACCCTTTCCTTCTAACTCATCAATCTATTTTGACTCCTTCGGGTTCTGGGATACTGGTGCTGCTCCTGGTACCAAATAAAAAGTAAACTCCATGTCTCGGTCTGGTGGCAATCCCGATAAATCTTTAGGAAAGACATCTAAAAAGTCTGAAATGATTGGAGGTGAAAATTCTTTTTTTTTTCTACAACAGCTCCGTAGTAGACTCCTTCTGGCTTCTCTGCAACAATTCACCGTCTAACTTCGAATGGTGGACTCCCCGCCAGTCTAAAGATCACTTCCCCATGGTGACAATCCATTACGGCAAAATGCTCACTCAACCAATCCATTCCGAGGACTACATCAAATCTCAGGAGTGGCATTACGAGCATCTGGGCTCTGAATTCCCTTCCAGCTATACTAATTGGGCAATAATATATAGCACTAACCGGTACTACTCCCTCTATCATAATCCAACAGTTCCTCTAGTAGGTATTGGTGTGAAGCTATGTCTATGCAAAAAACTCAAGAGATAGAAAACTATGTGTGGCACCCGAGTCAAACAGTACAACAACAGAAAATGAGTAGAACAGAATAGAACCTGTAATCATGTCTGGTGCATCCTCATCCTCCTCAATGGCCATAGTGTTCGCTCGTCCCTGCTGTGGAGCACCCCTCTGCTGCTGATGGTAGCTAGGCAACACACTGCTACTAGGTGGGGAGAGGTGGTCCCCTTGGTGGTGGTACAGGTGGTCCTTTCGACAGTGTAGGTGGTCCTCTCGGCAGTGCAGGTGGTCCTCGAGCATATTTGGGTCGTCTAGTTGGTCCAAGGGCAAGACGAGTGGCAACCTACTAACAATCTTTCATCTTGTGTGTAGTCGATCTGCAGAACAAACAAAGTCCCAACGTCTTACGGCGCACATCAAAGTGATGATCTGGTCGGTGGCAGAACGAACAAGTTATCGCCTTCTATGTCTGAGTCTGGATCTGCCTCTGTAGATGGAGTATAGGAGCTCTGGCAGGACGATATGGCTGCTGAGGTACAGGATGCTGAAGTGGAAGTAGACTTGCCTGAGTATTGGTCTGCTTCGATGGACCCTGATAGCTGCTAGCGCTATCATCTCTATCCCTCTTGGTCTTTGGCTCCATGTCATTCTCGACTCCCTCGGCAATACGAAGAATATCTGTATAAGTCGTAGCCCTACTAGTGGTAACAACCATGCGAATCTCCCGAACAAATCCTTTCTTGAATCGTCGGGCTCGCTCCTGCGGAGTGCTCACCAGGTTCTCTGCAAAGCGGCTAAGTCGACTGAACTCGGAGGTATACTCATAAACATTCATGTTGCTTCTCTCTAGTAGATCTAATTAGCTCTCGAGGGTGTCTCGGGCGACCTCCGGGAAGAATTTCTTCTCGAATAGCCTCTTAAAGTCTGTCTAGAGAAGTTATGGAGCAGCTAGCCGCGATTCCTCTCTGAACCATGCTCGAGCAACATCGTACAACTGCATGCTGGCTGACTCGACCCGTAGGTCCTTAATAATACGAGCGATCTGGAGTAGTCTCTCGACATTTTCTAGCCACTCATCGACGTATAGAATTTCCTCTATCCCGTAGAAATATGTAGGCTTGAGATTCTTGAAATCTGTAGCAGTCACCTGTCTCGCTGGTGGAGTCTCTCTAGCTCAGAGCGCATCTGTGATGCTGGCTCTGAATTGAATGGCCTGCTCACTTTGGGAGTTAGTAAACTTTTGGAAGATCCCCATCAGCTGAAAACTATCAATAGTGATAGCCTGAGGGGGCAGAGGTGGTGGAAGCTCTGGAGCCTTAAGTGCAGGGGGCTCTATGTTCCCGGTGTTTCGTGTCTGAACCATCCTGAAATAGAGAAACAAAAGGTTGACTGATATGGCCTAAAATAATAAGCAATTTAGTAATAGTAAACATAACCATACCCCAAACCTATGCTGTGATGAACTTTCCTTAATTTAACAGGCTCCCTAATAGCACTTTGTAGCCTAAGTACTATTAGGATGAGACTTATATAGGCCACCACTAAAAACTTGTCACGACCCGCTCCCGGATAATCGGATACAAGTCAGATACGTCCAACCCACATTGTGGACACAACGTAGTAAGCTGAACTAGGTATTTAATTAACATGATCAATAAATCATCACAACAATATAATACATTCCCAGAGTTCATCACCATGCACCACCACATTCCTAGTTATTTATTAGACTTTTTACAACTATGCCAGAGATAAATCTGAAGACAGAAATAAAGGTGTCAACCACAACCACAAACACCCTTACAATACAATATCAAAAGTACAAGTCCACACAACAAATCTAAGTACTAAGGCAAGAGTTAGATCTCCATAGCAACTCCTAGGTCCTGAGTCATGGTGTCATCATGCTCAACTAAGGCCTCGGGCTCCAGCCCATAGAAGGTCGGACAAATAGCCTTAAGCTCACCTGCAACATATCCAATCAGGTGTGGAGCAAAGTACAATCTATAACAATGAAACATGAACAACATATGAACAAGTAAAAGATGTCATGGACTAGGACTAATCATGAACCATAAATGCATAAAGCTACTAAACATAAAACATGTAGCAAAGAGAACATGACATGTGACTTGAAATACATACGAGATATCTGACCGGCTGGATAAACATCATGAATAAAGAACGTGTATAATGGTACGGCTTAACCACACGTGCATAATTATGTGTTTAAGCTATCATTGAATACCTAGCTAGCATTTTGGCTTTGTTCACATATCTGCAGTATTTTCCCTCCCCAAGATACAAGTACAAGACCAACAGTTTTAGAAGCTCAAGAACCAGAACATATGATCGTATAACAGGGTGTCCAACATGAACAAGTAATCACTTGAAGTAATTGAATCAATGCCATAGAAGTACTTGCCTTGTCCCGGAAGATCGAGAATATAAATGTCACTAGGTCCACCTAAAACATTTAGAAAAATATGATTAGGCTCTAAGAGTCTCTACCTAATCCAAGAAATACTTGCTAAAGATTATTGCTAGCACAATAACTAATAGCGTATTTACTTAGCTAGCTAAACTAGAGTTAAAATATTTAAGCCAAAATATTAATTGAATCCATAGGTAAACAATTCCAACTAATACTTTATTTAGATTTTTGCTACAATTAATTAAAGAACATTAATGAAACCTAATTACTAATCATTAAGAACCTATGATAATTAACAAGCCTAAACAGTACTAAGTTCAACCTGCTGGGCCGGTCCCATCTAGCAGTCTACTGGATTGAAAACCAGTCCAAGCCCAACTTCATAAATTTGGTTACAAAATTAACTAAAGATTCAATTCATTCCTAAAAGTCCAATACTAAGCTCAAATTTTGAACTGGAATCAAAATACAACTGACTCCGATTGCCCAAGCCAACTAAAACATTTGTAATCATTTGAATTCAAAATAATGTGCGGTCAAGATTCCAATTGAACACTAACACCAGACACTGATACACATATTCTTATGAACCCTTGAGTCCACAGAGTTGAATTCGACACGACACAAATGTCACTTATGAACCCGTATCAGGAAATAAGTTTCTTAAGATCAGAAACCAACCTGCTACTGAATTAATTGGTTTCGGCTACAACGATACTATAAAAAATGAATCTGACACAGTCCTCCAGAGTCTGGATTCGCCACAAGTACTGATTCAGACATTCGAACAAACGGTTGGTGAGAAAAGGCAAGAAGAGATTATCTATGAACTCTTGATATTAATCAGTTCGAAACTTCAAGGGGATCAAGAAAATAAAAGAAACAAAGAACTATTAGTTCAAAAACTTACGACCAAAACTGTTTGAACCCGTTCTTGAATCATACTTGATCTCGATCTTGACAGAGACTACATACTTCATTCTACAGGAACGATCGAACCGATCCAGTACACTATTAATCAAAACAACACTATTCCAGAATTTGTCCAAAACAAAGAAAACGATCAGACGAGGATCGTGTCGGTCGAAACTTGTTTCCAGAAGAAATTTAGTGCAATCGGTTGAGAACTCACCAGAAATTGCAGTTTAATTAACGAAGGAACGTGAAGTCACGATGGAGTTCTGTGGAGACCGCCAATTTACCTAGCATTCATCGGAGAACAGAACTGAACATACCCGAGGTGTACCATCCCGATCTCAATCTGTGTTGTCGACTCAAATTGTCGATAATAAAAGAGATCAAAAGATGAACAAGCATTCTCAAAGAAAAACTGAGTCATGACTCACCTCGATCGTCTGAGCGACGGAAGCAGAGCGGAGTAGTGAGCCACGGTGGAGAAAATAGCAGATCCAGAGGAGATTGCTACGTGCGTCGAGGATTTGTTCATTGAACTTCCGAAAAAGGGGAAGTCTCCGGAGGAGAAGAAATTGCGTTGCTGCTGGGAAGAACAGCGCTTAGTCGCCGTCGCTGCTTACTGTGGTGTGTGCCTCTACCATGGCTGATCTTGATAAATTAGGGTTAGGGTTTATGGAGAAAGAGTAGAGAGGAAGAAGAATGGTGGGGTGTCGGTTTGGGCAGAGCTTCGCTGCAAAATGGTGGATGAAAGTACAGAGGGGTCGGCTGATGTATATAGAATGGGGAGGAAAAATTAAGTATTTGTAAAAACAATTGGTTTCTTAACTAAACAAATGGTTTTATTATAAACTGAACTAAAACTGCTTCTAATTAATCTAGACTAGTACATGGCTAGGTTCATTCCTGAGGAAGGTTGTTAGGGAAGTTTGTTGAGGTTATTGGTAGGTGTGACGGGGTTGGCTAGAGAAGTGGTTAGAAAAGAATATTCTAAATTAGTTATCCATGATCAATTAATTAACTAACGATTTCATGACTAAATAAATCTAGAATCTTCCCACTCCATGATTACCTTGCAATTACTCATACAGCCATCCCCTTTCATAATATTCATAATGATTCCATTCTTTAATTATAAAACTATTATTCTACAGAATAAAATACAACTAAACGTTTCCAAATTAACAAAAAATTCTAAAAATAATAGGGAAAATACTAGACTTCATTTATTTAGGGAAAGCAGGGTTACAAGATGGCATGCATGGTCTGTTCGGTCACGTAGTGGTGTGTCTTCTGGATGGCGAATATCAGCACAACGCACTCTTTTTCGACGGGGTTATACTTGCGTTCAACATCGATCATCATCCTTCTGAGATAGTAAATAGCTTATTTGTAACCTGTGTCACTCTTTGGCTAACAGGGTCCTGAGAGAGTGGTCTATCGCTCGAACATACAGAAGAAAAGGCTTTCCATCACCGGAGCGATCAATACTGGTGATGTGTAAGGTATTCTTTGATACTGTCGAAGGCTTTTTGCATTCTTTCATCCAAAATAAATGATACGCCTTTCTTCATGAGATGCGTGAATGACTGGCATCGTTCGGAAAGTTTAGATATGAATCTTATGATATATGCCAATCTTCCTTGAAGTCCACGAAGCACTCTGAGATTCTTCGGATAACTCATGTCAAGAATGGCTCGCGTCTTCTCAGGATCTATGTGAATGTGCTCTAGTGTTATGACAAAGCTGAGGAACTTGCCACTGGAAACCCCCAAGAAGGACTTGGTTGGGTTCATCTTTAGTTGGTGCGTGCGCGTCAACTCGAACATTGTTCTTAGGTCATGAAGGTGATCTTCTTTGAAACGACTTTTTACCGCAATGTTTTCAACGTAGCACTTGAATGTCTTTTGAAGATGCTCACAGAATATGATGCTTATGGCTCTTTTGCATGTTGAACCTGCATTCTTCAGGCCAATTGTCATCACTCTGTAGCAGTAGACTCCTCACGGGGTGCGAAAGGACGTGTTCTTCTCATCATCTGGGAACATTTTAATTTGGTTGTAACCCGGGAATCCATCCATGAAGGACATTCGTTAGAAGCCGCAAGTGCCATCGAACATCATGTTTGTGATAGGAAGAGGAAACTCATCCTTTGGACATGCGTCATTCAGATCGCGGTAGTCTATCCTAATCTTGCTATTCTTCTTTACAACAAGAACAATGTTTACTACCTAATCTACGTGTTGCTTCTTGCGAACAAAGCATCTTGATATTAGCTTATTCCTGGACGGAATCGTCGTTGTTGCTGTTTTACTGGTTTAGCATCATGTTGGATATTCAACTTGTGGATATCGATTTGGAGATGTAACCTTGGCATGTCTTCATAGTTCTGCACAAAGACATCGATGTAGTCTCTTATCAGCTTGATAAGGGATTATCGATCGTATCCTGACAAACTTTTGATAAAGAAGATGTGGGCTTGGGAGATGACTCATTACCCAGATTAATCTACATGACTTCGTCTTCCATATGCGGCTGTTTTTGCTCACGCTGCTCCCTCTACGATTATAGTCGCTGGGCCCAAGGTTCAACTTCAAAAAGTTTGGGGGTTGATCATCATCTTGGTCTTGATTAGCCAACACTATGTTGACCAAGAATAATTTTTGGAATACATCACCATGCTTGTGTCGGAGTCCTATAGGGAAGACTCTGATAAATGAGAATGCATCTCAACTTGGACTTTTAAGCATTCGACGGTTATTTTGGACGCCCATAGTCCAACCCACAACGAGTGCAATGATAATAATCTTCTGATCTCCCTTTTGGAGCGGCACATATTGGCAGGCGTCGACCCTTGCCATAATTCAGGGCCATATTACTTTACAGATCGTAGTCCATCTTTAGTATGATATTTTCGGCTTAAGAGGTGTTGTCACGACCCGCACCCGTTTTTCGGAATGCGAGTACGTGGGCAAGTCCAGCCTACGTCGCAGTATCAACATCGATTGTTGTCTCGACCTTAATGATCAAAGTCACAATTTTGCTCATAAATAAATTTCTTATTTGCTCATTCACAATACTAAATTAATTTACCATATTCGAACATTATTTTTGGATAAAATACAATGACTCACAAAATTTAGAAAACAACTGATCAACCCATCTATCTATCTAGTCTTCTAGGGTCGACCTCAGCATATACCCATATCTCTCCTAAGGATCCTACGCATAGAGTAGCAAGCGATTAATCTGAAAATAGGTTTCTAGTCAGGAATAGAACGAGTATAATTCAAGCATGCAGTTCCAAATATATGATAATGACTATAAAAATAGGAAATAGAAATGACACATGAAGAAATAAATAAACTGAAATCATGGCATGAAAATAATGTGAAATAGTTAATCATGAACTATAAGGACAAGTAGAACATGGGAGAAGGAATCATAACCACCTAAGTGATTTGAAGTACACTTTTCAATATGTGATCGGTCTGGGATAGTTATACCGCAAGGTCTATATAAGATTTGCATTCTCAAGGTCTACATAGCACAAAAAAAAGAAGAAGCAAGGTCTAAGGTCTGATCACACATCTACTTGGTATTTCCTCATATGACTAAAACACATGGATCAGGTCTCGACAATATATCATGAAACATAATAATACAAGCACGATAAATATGGTATCATGACTAAAATCTATATACCACTAATCCTGTAACGAGCGTATCAAGAATCAAGTATACATCACTAATCATGCAATTATAGTAAATATCAATACTGGAAACAAACAAAAATATACTTGTCTGGGGTTCTTTCCTGGTGGAACAGATATTACCATTGAGTCCAGAATAGTCCGATTAGCCAGGGTAAATGTGAAGAAGTTTGGATTCGTAAGAAAACTATGAATACGATTAGTCGCAATCAATAATTTATAATTGAAAGGAAATATATATACTATTTTTGGAAAACTATTTATAATATTAATTTTTACTAAAAATACTTTTAGATCTTTATTAGACCATTGGAAGATAGTAGATAATTATAAAAATATTTTCTTTTTAAGGAAATATAACTTCTAATAATCGATAAATTATTAGTAAAAAATATTGAGAAAAATTTCTAGAATTCTCTTAGGAATAGGCAAATTATTTAAGGATATTAATATACATGTTAATAAAAGTCCAAATAATGTCCAAAAGGTTATATAGGCCTAAATAATATAATTAAAATCTAACTAAATATTTGAAACCCAAGAACACCAAAATTGTTTATATATATACATATAAATATTTAAACCAAATATAGGACTTAAAGCTCAATAATCATGAATTAATTGTTAAAGCCCCCTTTATTAAAATTGATCCAGGCCTAATTAAATTAACAAAAAAACACAGCCTAAACCAGTAAGCCCAATAGAGCTAGAATATATATATATATATATATATAAAAGCCCCCCTAACAAAGCCCCCTAAAAAACCCCTTAGTCTCAGCCGTTAGATCTGAAATATTGGGACCGTTAGATCAAAAGGGGGGTTCAGTGAACTAAAGGGCCGGTTCAGGAAATAATGTTCGGTTCGGTTCAAAGCCTCTTCTTCGATTAAAAATAAACCGCCAGAGATCAAAACGAGAGGGAGAGACTTTGAACCGATCGGCTTCTCCCAAAAAACCTGAGAGAAACACGAGAGGGAGAGGGAAGAGTCGATCAGAAACTAGAGGGAGAGGGAAGAGTCGATCGAAAAAGGTATTTGCTCTTTCTTTCTGTGCTGATCTACTTCCCTCTTCTTCGATTTTAACCCTAATTCTTCGAAAATTGTTATTGTTATTGTTATTACTGGCTTTTGGAGATTCGAAAGTTGAACCAGAGCGAGCACAGGATTTTATTGAGAGACAACAGCTTTATTTTTTCGATTTTAAACCTAATCCTTCTCTCGGATCTGATTTTAACCCTAATTCTTCGATTTTTCTTACAAGAAAAATATGTTTTAACCGTAATTATTCCTTCTTCGATTTTTCTTAGAAGATAAATGGTTACGGCCCATAAAATTGCCGACAGCAGATCTATTTTTTCTTAGGGTTTAATATGTTTGTGATCTATTTTATCTGTAAGAATTGTTTTGTAATATATTTGTTGCCTAAAAAATATTTCATCTACTCTCAATCCATTTTAGGTTTGCCATGTCAGATATCTCGAGACGCTCCAACAGCACGTACTCTTCAAAGCTGGAGGATTTGTTTTTGCCAAATTGAGACGCATCTCACAACATGTGTGAAGACACAGAATGCTGGACGCCGATTTTGGGGGTGTGGTAACTACAAATCTTCCAAAAGATGCAATTTTTTTGAGTGGAAAGATGATGAATTTCCAGTCCAAGCGCGAAATTTTATCCTCCGATTACAAAAAGAGAACATGGAGATGAAGGAGAAACTATTTGATTTGGAAGCAGAAATTCATATGAAAGAAAGAAAGAATTCAAGGCAAAAATGATTAATGTTTGAATTGATGTAAATTATTAATGTTTTGAAGACGTGGGTTGTGTTTGAGAATGAAAGAAGAAGTGAATTTAATGGAAAAGACTTTGTTTTATTTATACTTGTTAGAAAATTGTTATTGTTATTACTGGCTTTTGCAGGTAATCTTGCTGATACCAAATCGTAGATATAAACCATGTTTTCTCAGAATTGTCAGACAGGGAAATCTGGAAATTCTTCTTCAAGTGAATAATGCTGGGGGCATAGGGTCGATCTATACTGTTAATGTTCATGTTTATACCACATGCTCGGATTAAGTTCTTTTTTTCTTTTTCTTTTTTTGTTTATGGGTAATAAGGTCCCCAGGAACATAGGTCCATGTGGTACAGCAAGAATGATGCAAACCTACCACTTTGTAGATTTTTTTTCTTCTTGTTGTAGATGTTCATTATTTCTTTTCCAAATGGTTATGATGTACGCAGAAGGTTTGCAGTAGGAATTTTATTTCAAACTGGCCCTTAGCTTCAAACACTTCATCAAGAAGGGAGTTCTTTGAAGGAATTTTATTTACCCAACCTTCAAACTGGCCCTTAGCTAGCAGATTTCTTCACTTGAGCTCGACCATTAGCAAGACATACTATATGCACATTCAATAGGAAGGCCATGGTACTCACATCCTTCAACAAATTAGCAAATCTAGTATTATATCTATGTCTGACAGTTGACGCTTAGAGATAACATTGAAACATAGTGGAAACATAACAGAAATATCGGAATGTGCAGAGATAAATCTTCAGAGAGAATGTAAGCATAAGGTTAGATCCATTCCCTGTAGGCTTACATCAGGAAACAACATTAAGCTTTTCTCTCTTTTCAATACAAAAAGAGATAAATCCAGGACAAGTTTGTACAGGAGAACAATACAAAAAGTAACTGACAAAATCAGTTAGAAGTGAAACAGAGCATTGTGTTGTGGTATCACATTTCAAAACATCCTCAGCTACCAGTATTAACATCCTCACATTTCAAAACATCCTCACATTTCAAAACATCCTCACATTTTCATTTGAATATATTGTGTTTTAACATCCTCACATTTCAAAACATCCTCACATTTTTGTGGTATATTAATTTCAAATCATCCTCAGCAGCAATTCCAAGTTTCTGCCAGCCAGCTCAATCCCGAATGATCGATGCAAAGACTACACCAAAGAAGCAAAATTTGACATCCAACCGGTACACAAGCAAGCAATCCATTACTCTAATCACTGCAAGCATCTTCATCAACCATTTAAACATGAGCTTTGCTATGCCTGCAACCAAATTGTAACAAAAGCTTTAAACAATTATATTTAAAGGAATGCAGGACAAAAAAAATTACATAGAACTGAACTGTATAGAGAGAAGAAATATGAAAGTTATCATTGGATAATGATTAAAAGCTTTAAACAATTAATATTGCTTTAGCATATTGAAGTTTGAAGTTTTCTTCCAGTTCATATTTTTTTTTTTTGCAAGCCACAGCACAATGAAGCTTCAGATATTACGTATTCTATATTTCTCAATTTTCTCATTTGAAAACAACTTCTGCTGAGTTTTTTAAAGCTTTATTCTAGTCGGTTCAAAAATGAATAACATATAGGACAAGTTCTCCGATCAGGCTATCGATTCGAAAGGAAGTCTAAAAATGTGGAGGGACTCAGAATATGTGTAAATGAATAACATATAAGCTTTTTAAGCTTTTACATTCCAAATTGCTATTGCTGGCTCCTAAATTCCCAAAATAAGTTCAGTTTTAATGAAGCATACATTTCATTTTTCTTTTTGGTTACATGTATCATCCATTTCCAGTATCACTTGAACTGGACATAAGTTATTGTTTGTGAATGGAAAATGACTGCTGTTGTTTCTTGGTAAGGATGTTGTTATACAATTAGATTATCATAATTGCTTTGTTTTGATTTGTTTCCACTTGTTTTTATGAATTAATCCTGCTAGTAGTGCTATAGTTTTGTTTGTTGGCATGCAAAGGGCATGTTCTTGCATTACAGATACCATGATTGCTGTTTCTTATATCAATTTAGAATTTGCAATAATTCTGCATGAAAGCTTAGTTTAGAAGCTTGAAAGTAAAGGATTGATACACTCAATTAAGGTTGGCTAATAGATGTAGTTAATTTCTGTTGTAAATCATTTACAAATTTACTTTCTGATGCTAAGGTAATCCATTGGCAGTTGCATAAAGTTTATGCATTAAGTTATTGTTTGTGAATGGAAAATGACTGCTGTTGTTTCTTGGTAAGGATGTTGTTATACAATTAGATTATCATAATTGCTTTGTTTTGATTTGTTTCCACTTGTTTTTATGAATTAACATGCTAATACTAGAAAGTTTTGAAAATTAACATGCTAATACTAGAAAATATTCCAATGAAAATCTGTAGGAGCCAGCAATAGCAATTTGGATAACTAATGACTATGGATTCATGGAATGTAAAAGAAATATGAACTGGAAGGAAACTTTCAAACTTCAATATGCTAAAGCAATATTAATTGTTTAAAGCTTTTAATCATTATCCAAGGGCAGACCAATATGAAAGTTAAAGGAATGTAGGACTGTTCCTACCAAGGACTGAACTGTATAGAGAGAAGAAATATTACATAGAAAGCATCTTCATCATTATCCAATATGTATGAATTCGTCATCTCCATCATCTCCTGCGTGGAATAGATATACATAACATGAGTACAATAAAAACAGTATAAAACAGTAAAAATATATATCCATTTCAAAAAAAAAACATACTTGAACCAATGTTTTGAACTATCTTGGGAGTCTTGGCACAGTTGAGACTATCATGACCATGTCCTTTGCAAGAATGACAAATTCTCAGTTTTTTTTTTTCAGTGCAACGCTCTAATCCACTCTTCATTCTTGCATCCTTTGAACCTGTGCCACTCTGACTTCCTTGAGACCTCTTTCTTCCTTTTGTTTGAGAAATACGCGGATCCAAAATGGGTACATCAATACCCTGATGGCCCTTATTTTCTTGAATTCTCACTTCATCTTCATTTTCTTTTTGAAGTAAACTATCATTTATCTCCTGGATTTCTTCATAAGCTTTATCAAGTAGATTTGATAAAACTTTGTACCCCTCCATAGATTCACCACCCATGTACGCCAATTGTGTAAATCTCCTGCATAAGTCACTGACTCTTGCGGCTTGTAATCCAAAATGATTATCTTGCATTTCTAAACCATCAGAAGCCTTCACTTTAGATCGGTTTGCATCTTTCATCCACCTCTTCAAAATGAAATGAGCCGGAATCTCATCTACGTAATATCGATCAAACACCATGAGGATATGCCTACATAGTATTCCAGAAAATTCAAACAATTGACATCCGCAAAAGGCTTCTTTTGTTACAATATTGAATCTGACAACCCACTCGTCAGGGATACCCGTCCTGTAACGCACTTCAAATGTGTGAATATCCCCATCAACCTTCGTTTGGTCCGCCCTAAGCCGTGGGACCTGATCACATTCTTTTGAAAATTTATCAAAAATGTTTCTTGTGTATATACCCGCGGAATGAGCCAATATCGGACTAGTGGTATTCAAAATACGCTTCTTGTAGATTAAAATATAATCTTCTTTGCGTTCAGACACATAGATCGACTCCAATGCTTGGTCATACTTCATTACGAATTCTCTCAGATTAGTATTGCAAGTTACAAAACGATTGAAGAATGCATTATGGCCTTCACTTCTCTGTGTCGAGTTCATACCTGCAAAGAAAGTGCATATTAGTCTTGCAAATCATAAAACGATTGAATAATACATTATGGCCTTACTTCTCTGTGTCGAGTTCATACCTGCAAAAAAAGTGCTCCGACAATATATAGGTATCCAAGACTCTCGGATTTCATACAAATGCTTCAACCATGCATTGTCTTCCAAACTATAATCTCGCAACAAAGATTCTCATTGCTCTTCAAACTCTACAGTTGTCTTTACAAAGCGGGTACATCTTTTAACTGCTTGTTTGAATTTGGATTTTTTGAAAAAAACATGCGACAGTTTCTCCGCAAATTTCTTCTTAATGTGCCACAAACAAAAACGGTGACGTGTATTAGGAAAAACTTTTTTAATCGCCGTTGTCATTGCCAAGTCTTGGTCGGTGATAATAGAAATCGGTGGCACACCTCCCATAGCTTCAAGCCATGTCTGAAACAACCAGATGAACGTATCTTCGACTTCGTTTTCTAGAAGAGAACAACCAAAAAGTATAGACTGACGATGATGATTCACCCCTATAAATGGAGTAAATGGCATTTTGTACTTGTTTGTCCTGTATGTCGTATCAAATGACACGACATCTCCAAAACGACTATACGCCATGCGGCTGCGTGTATCGATCCAGAAGAAATTTGCAGCTCTGCCCTCACTGTCACATTGAATGGAGTAGAAAAAATGAGGATTCTCCGAGCTCATCTTCTTGAAATAATTTCTGACACCTTCTGCATCACCATCTTCATAATACACAGACCTCACATTCCTCATGTGATTATAAATATCTCTTTTGTCAAATCCAGCACAACCACCAAATATTGCAGGAACCTTACTAAGCTGGAGATTTTGTTGACTAAAACTCTCGGCCAATGCTTTAGCTGTTGTGGGCACACGTCTATGTGATCTAATTAAGACACGCTTGCTCGACGTTACCAACAAATGATTATGTTCATCTAAAAATTTAGTAATCACCCACACTTCACTATCCCTCCGCAAGATACACATTCTTGCAGCACATCCGGTCTTCATTGTAGATGTGTTCCTTTTTATCTGTCCATGATCATCTTCTTCACCTTGTTTCTTGAAATTCCCTTCATAAGAACATGAGTAAGTGACTGACATAAGCTCGTTGTTGCTCTTATCCTTACGTTGTGTTCTTTTACGAATACCAAATCCAGTGTTTGCAGCATATTCTTTATAGGAATCTTCCGCTTCTTCAACGGATTTGAAGACCTTTCCAACCCACAATTCTTTTCTGTCATCGATCTTTGTTGGTGTCGATGCATCTCCGTTTTCAACATTTTCTCCCACTCTAATGGATTTTGCATCAAGACTTGTCATTGAGAACCCTAACTCAATTTGAAAATTAAACATAAATCATTTGAGAACCATAAATGTAAGACTAATATGCAATCGACACATAAAAGAATAACCATAAATGTAAGACTAATATGCACCAAGAATATCCACGACTCTCGGATTAAGTTTTCGACACAGAGTCTTGGATATTCAATTAAGTTTTTGAGAACAATATATAGGTATCCATTTGGTGTTGATGCAAAATCCATATCGTGTATATGTCCACATCGATTGAATATCCACAACAAAAAAGAAGAAGAATGAATTAAAATCTCGTACCTTTCTGATAGGAAGATGGTGTCGATGCATCATCGACAACTCCGTTTTCAACATTTTCTCCCACTCCAATGGATTTTGCATCAAGACTTGTCATTGAGAACCCTAACTCAATTTCAAAATTAAACATAAAACATTTGAGAACCATAAATGTAAGTATTGGGATCGAACAAATGAACAATGAAGTATAATCCCGCACCTTTCTGATAGGAAGAAAGAAGGATGAGAGACAAGACTTGGCAATGACAGCGTCCTCGTCCTCGACCTTATTTCAAAAATTCGCAGAAGATCAACCGAACCTTGTTCCTCCTTCTCTCTCTCTCTTCAGGCCGCGAGGGTATAATGCACCTTTCTGATAGGAAGAAAGAAGGATGAGAGGCAAGACTTAGCAAATACCTATCCGATCGACTACTCCCTCTGTGAAGTCGGAAGAAGCCGCGAGGGTATACTGCACCTTTCCGATCGACTACTCCCTCTCCCTCTCGTACTTCAGTATCAGTTTGTTTGGAGAAGCCGATCGACTTCTCCGCTCTCGTATTTCTCTATGTTCTGTTCTGTTCGTATTTCTCTCTGTTCTGCTGTCGGAAGAATTAGGGTTAAAATCGAACTAAAAGTTCTAGCAAAGATGCATTATTCATCTAACTAAAAGTTCTAGCAAAGATGCATTATTCATCTAACTAAAAGTTCTAGCAAAGATGCATTATTCACAACGATTTTGATTTGTTGTGCTTGCTCTGGTTCAACTTTTATTGTCGTTGTGAAGGCTGTCTCTCAATTAAGATTCTCCAGCATCCCTTAATTTTTTAGAGGCCTAGCTCTACCTGATGTCTCCCTGTGCTTGCTCTGATTAGAGCCAGGATTTTGATTTGAAATTTTGGGCTTCTATCCTTTGTAGATAGATACCGTCGAGTCCTTAACAGTTTTCAATCTACAAGAAATTTCTAATGTCTAATACAAAGGAGCAACAGAGGCTTTATCCGGTGTGATCCTTCTCTTTGCTAGAACTTTTAGGGTTAAAATCGAAGAAGAGGGAAGTAGATCAGCACAGAAAGAAAGAAATACCTTTTCCGATCGACTCGATCTCTCCCTCTAGTTTCCGATCGACTCTTCCCTCACCCTCTCGTGTTTCTCTCAGGTTTTTTTGGAGAAGCCGATCGGTTCAAAGCCTCTCCTTCTCGTTTTGATCTCTGGCGGTTTATTTTTAATCGAAGAAGAGGCTTTGAACCGAACCGAACATTATTTCCTGAACCGGCCCTTTAGTTCACTGAACCCCCCTTTTGATCTAACGGTCCCAATATTTCAGATCTAACGGCTGAGACTAAGGGGGTTTTTAGGGGGCTTTGTTAGGGGGGCTTTTGATCCCTTCCCTATATATATATATATATATATATATATATATATATATATAATTCTCAGTCCAGAATCATCTAGTTAAAACTCTTAAAATATACAAGCCCATCCTAAGGCCCATACCCAATGATCTACCCGAAAAATAAATAAATAAGAATAAAATCAAATAAAAACAAAAGATTGAGTGCAAAGAGAAAGCATGAGAGAGAGACAGTGAGGAAGAGAGAGAACTGAAAAAGAAGAAGAAGAGGAGAGAGTGAGGAAGCGGGAGAGAGAGATCGAGCGAGAGCAGAGAGAGAAGTGAGGGGAGAGGGTGGCTTACCAGAAACCCTAAAGTCTGGAGGCACAGCATTGAATGGTGAGGCAACTCGTGGAGGTTCGACCGGTGGGGGGTTTCGATGCTGGCGGTGATCGGTCACCATGGTGAGGGATGGAAGTAGAGTTGGGGTCGACCGGTACTGTACCGGTGTCGACGGAGTGGGGCACTACGGATCTGAGGACGGCGGGGTGTGGCAGCTTTCACGAGGACGACGACACGACGGAGAGGTCGACGGTGCTCGATCGGCGAAGGCGCTAGATCAGGCTAGGGTTTACTCCCATTTTTTTATGGAAGTGGTGGTGGCGGTGGATGTGGTCATGGCTGGTTTATGGTAGTAGTGGTGCCAGTGGATGTGATCGTGGCTGGTTTGTAGTGGTAGTGGCGGATGACTGATCGGCGTAGGTGGTGCTGTTGGTGACGGGAAAAGAGGCGGCTAGGCGGTGTTGGCGGCCTGAGTTGGTGGTCGGGTTGGGCTCTGCTGGGGCGGCAGTTTGGCCGGTCGGAGGAGGTCAAGTGATAAGCTCCCATGTCATAAAATGTTGCAGCAGGGAGAAGACCAAGCTGGTGCCAGAGTGGTGCCAGAGATGAAGACCAACTACCAGGAGGAGTTAACTACCAACTGCCTTCATCAACTGCCAATTGCCAGCTGCTATTGCCAGCTACCATCTCCTGTCAGCAAAAATAGTTAGGATGAGTCAGCAGTTAGTTAGAGGACTCATCAGTAATTACAATTGTAATTGTATCCTCACTATAAAAGGAAGAATTGACAGGAATAATAAATCAGACTGGAATTTAGTACTTATCTTCATATTTTCTTCTTCTTCTTCTTCCTTGACGTTCTTGATTCTGTCACTTGAAGCTTTTGCAGAGGAAGCCATGGCTTCCCATGATCGAACCCTTTCCAGTTCTAGCGTGAACGGGAGAGGGGTTAACAATTTGGTATCAGAGCCGGTGCACGAGTCCCATGGGGAGAATGGAGGAAATGGTGTGGCCAATCCCAACCTCGTCCCAAGTTCCAGGGGGAATCCTCCACCACCAGAAGGAGAGAGGAGGTTCCAAGCCATTGAAGGTACAATCCAAACCTTGAACTCCAAATTTGATCAATTAATGGAGGAGTTAGCAAGATCAAGAAGAGGGTTTGAAGTTCCCCAAGTTAATCCCAACTTGGTGGAAAACCCATTCTTTCCCCAATCCACATTGGGATTGCCACCCCTGTTGAATGCACCCCAACTTCATCAGGCTCAACTGAGTGACCCTCAAGTTCATGGTGGAATGTTTCATGGAAATTCCATGAACAATCATGTTGCCAGTGCCACAATTCCCATGTCTGTGCCATTTTTTTCAAGCACCTGTGAATCCAGGTTTCATGTCATCTGCAATGGGGGGACAAGCCCCTTTACCAGGGTTTATGGCTCCTGCAATGGGAGTGCCAACCCCTGGGCCAGGGTTCATACCAGCTGCATTAGGGAGAACACATGATGGAGGACATGTTCAGACAACCAGAGAATGCCAGAGAAACTCTCAACTCAATGCTTCTTATGGGCATACAGGAAATCAGCCAATCTTGAGGCTCAAATTTCCAGAATTTGATGGCACAGGGGATGTTGAAGATTGGCTCTTGAGAGCTAACCGTTATTTTTCTTACTATGGAGTGGCTCAAGATGAGGACAGGTTGAAGTCCTTTTCAGTGCAGCTCAAAGGAACAGCTTCTTATTGGTATGATTGGGTTATGCAGGTGAAGGGAGGGTTTATAACCTGGTTCAACTTTTGCAAGACTACTAAATCACAATTTGGACCTTCCAAATTTACTGATTACATGATAGATCTTAGGCTCCTCAAACAGGAAATAACTGTGCAGGAGTATGATTTGAACTATCAAAAAGTGTCCCAAAGAATCCAAGGGATATCTGAGAAGTGTTTGGTTAGCCACTACATAGGTGGGCTGAAAGAAGAGATCAGATATGAGGTCCAACTTGCAAATCCTGAAGACTTACCTGCTGCTATGGAAATAGCAAGGCTTCATGAGGCAAAAATGAATGCCATGAAAAGAACATATAAAAGCACTTATTATGGGAGCAAATCAGCTCTTAACCAAGGTTCAGGTCCTCTTCCAAACCAACCTGAGCCTGCTAAAAGGAATTTCACTCCAGCCTCAGCAGGAGGACAATGGCAACATCCTGCAGGAAGACAGCCATCTACTATCTCTCCAAGTGAGCTCCTGAGAAGAAAAAATTTAGGCCTATGTTTCTTATGTGATGAGAAATGGATGAGGGGACATCAGTGTAAGGATAAGAAGCTATGTATGCTGATTGCAGATGATGAATTCACTGAAGAAGAGGAGCCAGAATATGAAGGTCCAGTCCAAGACAAGGAGGAGAATTCCTTTGCCATATCCTTGCAAGCTTTATCTGGGACTTTGAACCACTCTACTATGAGGTTAAGAGGTACTATTCAGAACAAACCAGTAATCATATTAGTAGATTCTGGTTCAACTCATAGTTTCATTGATGCCAAGTTCAGTGACAGACTGAACCTACCTCTGAGTGATAATAAACCATTTGAAGTACTAGTTGCCAATGGGGACAAATTGACAAGTCAAGGTCTGTACAAAGGGGTAGTCATAGAGTGCCAAGGCAAAAAGATATCTGCCAATTTGTTGCAACTACCTATTAGTTGGTGCCAGGTAGTCTTGGGAGCAAACTAGTTGAGCACATTGGGAGATATAATCTGGAACTTTCAAGACTTATCCATGAAGTTCACTGTCAAAGGAGAGGTACAGCAGTTTAAAGGGATCAGGAATGATAGCCATCAGTGGCCAGAACCTGTTAACAAGGATCTCAGACAAGGGGGACAAGTGTTTGTGATACAGCTCTGTACCCAAGTGATTGCTGAAACTGAAAATGCAAGTGAAGACTCAGAAAATAACACTGAGATAGATGCCTTACTACAAAAGTATATGGAACTGTTTGAAGAGCCAAAGGACCTCCCTCCTAAAAGAAGCTATGATCATCAAGTACCACTCCTACCTGGGGCTACACCTGTGTGCAACAGACCTTACAGACATCCATATACACACAAAAATGAAATTGAAAAACAAGTCAGAGAGATGCTGCAGACAGGTATTATTAGACCAAGTAATAGTTGCTATTCTTCACCTGTCATATTAGTAAAAAAAGGAGATGGAAGTTGGAGAATGTGTATTGACTATAGATCTTTAAACCAAAATACTGTTAAAGATAAATTTCCAATTCCTTTCATTGATGAACTGTTTGATGAATTGCATGGGGCAACTGTTTTCACCAAGTTGGACCTAAGGTCTGGGTACCACCAGGTTAGAATGAAGGATGAAGATGTGCACAAGACTGCCTTTAGAACACATGAAGGCCACTATGAATTCTTAGTAATGCCTTTTGGCCTTACCAATGCCCCTTCAACCTTCCAATCCATGATGAATGATGTGTTCAGAATGTTCTTAAGGAAGTTTGTGTTGGTTTTTTTGATGATATACTAGTGTACAGTAAGTCAATATAGGAACATCAAGAGCACCTGAGATTGGTTTTCCAGAAGTTAGCAGAGAATCAATTAAAAGTCAAGAGGAGCAAATGTTCTTTTGCACAAAGTCAGGTGAAATACTTGGGGCACATAATATCTGCAAAGGGGGTGGAAGTTGACAATGACAAAATTCTGGCAGTATTGCAGTGGCCTGTTCCTCACACTATTAAGGAATTAAGAGGATTCTTGGGGTTAACAGGTTATTATAGAAGGTTCATCAGGGGGTATGGCATGATAGCTAATCCCCTAACCAACCTGTTAAAGAAAGATGCCTTTCACTGGAGTGATCAAGCCCAAGAAGCCTTTGAAAAGTTGAAAGTTGCTCTGACACAGCCCCCAGTTTTGAGAATGCCAGATTTCCAAAAGGAGTTTGTGTTAGAATGTGATGCCTCTGGGGAGGGGATTGGGGCAGTGTTAATGCAAGAAGGGAAGCCTATAGCCTTCTTAAGTCAAGGACTGAAAGGAAGGGCCAGAGACTTATCAACTTATGAGAAGGAAATGTTGGCCATACTATTGGCAGTCAAGAAGTGGAATCAGTACCTTTGGGGAAGAGTCTTCTTAATTAGGACTGATCACAAGTCATTAAAATATATGCTTGAGCAGAAGGTGCATACAGAAGCTCAATATAAGTGGGTCAGGAAATTACATGGTTACAATTTCAGAGTGGAGTACAAGAAAGGGAGAGATAACACTGCAGCAGACAGTCTATCCAGAAGGGGAAATGTTCAAATTGCTGCAATTTCTCTGATATCTGCAGATTGGATTCACAACTTTAAAACACAAATGGCCCAATCAGTCTACTATCAGAACTTAGGCAATCAGTGGGAGAGTGGTCAGTTAGATCACACTAAATATGCTTGCAAGCAAGGGTTACTGTATTACAAACACAGGTTATTAGTAGACCCCCAATCTGAATTTGTACTCACACTACTCAAAGAACACCATGATAACTTGGAAGGAGGTCACTCTGGAATATTGAAGACCCTGCAGAGGCTGAAGAGGGGGTGCTATTGGAGAGGAATGAAGAAGGATGTAAAAACATATGTGCAGTCTTGTGAGGTTTGTCAACAAAATAAACATGAAACTACATCACCTGCAGGCCTGTTAAGCCCTTTGCCTATTCCTGAAAGAGTATGGAAGGACATTTCAATGGACTTCATAGAAGGCTTACCAATCAGTCATAACAAGTCTACTATCATGGTGGTGGTTGATAGGCTATCAAAGTACATACATTTGTTTGCATTAAAACACCCCTATACTGCAGTCACAGTAGCACAAACCTTTGTAGAAGGAGTGTTTAAACTACATGGGATGCCTAGGTCTGTGGTAAGTGACAGGGATCCTATTTTTACAAGTCATTTTTGGAAAGAATTTTTCAAATTACAAGGGGCACAGTTGAAGTACACCACTGCTTATCATCCACAATCTGATGGACAAACAGAGGTGACCAATAGATGTGTGGAGGGATATTTGAGGTGTTTTTGCAACCATAAACCCAAAGAATGGGCTAAACTCTTGCCTTGGGCAGAGTTTTGGTTTAACACCAACTGGCATACAGCAACCAAAACCACTCCTTTTAAGGTTTTGTATGGGAGACCCCCCCCCCCCCCCCCCCCAAATATACTCACATATGTTCCAGAGGAAGTGCAGGACAGAGAGGTGGCTCAAGCATTAACCAGCAGAGACCAAGCACTACAAATACTGAAGGACAACCTGATACTGGCACAGGACAGAATAAAAAAATTTGCAGACCTACATAGAACTGACAGGAGCTTTGAAGAAGGGGACTGGGTCTATTTGAAGTTGCAGCCTTACAGGCAGGTCTCTGTGGGACAGAGGAGACCTCAGAAGCTCTCTCCTAAGTACTATGGTCCATTCAAAGTGCTGCAGAAAATTGGGACAGTAGCTTATAAGCTCGACCTACCAGCAGAGGCTATGATACACCCAGTTTTTCATGTCTCACAACTGAAGAAACATATCAGTCAAAGATTAGAAGTCCAAACAGGACTTCCCAACTCAGCTGAAGAAGCCATTGTTGAGCCAGATTGGGTTCTAGAGAGAAGGCTGGTTAAGAAGGGAAACAGAGCAGCAGTTGAACTCTTGATCCAATGGAAGGATACTGACAACCCTACTTGGGTTTCTTATGAGGACTTTGTCAAAACTTTTCCACACTTTGACCTTGAGGCAAGGTCCAAATGAGGGAGAGGTATTGATAAGCTCCCATGTCATAAAATGTTGCAGCAGGGAGAAGACCAAGCTGGTGCCAGAGTGGTGCCAGAGATGAAGACCAACTACCAGGAGGAGTTAACTACCAACTGCCTTCATCAACTGCCAATTGCCAGCTGCTACTGCCAGCTACCATCTCCTGTCAGCAAAAACAGTTAGGATGAGTCAGCAGTTAGTTAGAGGACTCATCAGTAATTGCAATTGTAATTGTATCCTCACTATAAAAGGAAGAATTGACAGGAATAATAAATCAGACTGGAATTTAGTACTTATCTTCATATTTTATTCTTCTTCTTCTTCCTTGAAGTTCTTGATTCTGTCACTTGAAGCTTTTGCAGAGGAAGCCATGGCTTCCCATGATCGAACCCCTTCCAGTTCTAGCGTGAACGGGAGAGGGGTTAACATCAAGTGCCGTAGTGGCGGCTGTGTCCCGGTGGGGTTGGCCGGACACAGGGGTCGACGGTTGTGGTGTCGGTGGTCACGCAACACTCGCCGGCGGCCAGAGGTCGGATTATGCTAGGTTAGGGTTTCTGTATTTTTGGGGAAGATTTGTGTCTGCTGTGTACGACACGTGTTGGAGTAAATTTGTTTCCTGCGTGACACAGGGAGACATGAGGATGGGTATATTGTGATTGTGTTCAGGGTTGTCAGACACAAGAGAGATGTGTGGATTTGTAAAGACAGAATAATAGTCAATCGACACCGAGATCAGATCCAAGGCCGACACGACTGTCACGATAGAGGACACACAGACACAAGGACACGAATATGGCTATGGTGTGATAATGGACATGGCATGGGTACGGTGATGGTTGTGGAGAAGGATTTGCTTGGTTGTGAAAAATAGCTCTCCTTAATAGGAAACAAAACTTCTAGCTAGATAATGATTAGGATTTCTAGTAGATAAGTCTTCTTCCCTTTATTTAAATCAAATATATATTTAAAATAAGTTTAATTTAATCATAATCCAGTAGTAGATAATAACATTAATTTAAAACAATACTTAATAAAATCAACATACTTTAAATACTATTTGTTATTTATCAAAATAATTTCAAGTATATTGGTGTAACTCAAATCTTACTCAAAAATTAGTCATCACATTTAAATATAGCATTTGATAACATCGAAATAATTTAAAGCATATTTTTATTTAATCAAAATAACTGGACAAAAATCTTCTTATTGAGCAAAATAAATATAATTTGAAATCACTTTTGCGCCAATTTTTTGAACTCCAAAATAATAAAAACATCTTTATAATGTCCACAAGAAAATTAATAAAAAAATTTTATTAAAATAATTTAGTATTTTCAAAATATTTAATTTAAAACTAGTTTTTGATAAAAGAATTAATCACGAAATATCTTTCACAAGGTTCCGACGAAAATCACTTTTAAACACAATAATAAAAATACAAAAATAATTTTGAAAATCTGGGAAGAGGGTTTATAGGTGTAGCGATGGAGTTGCATCCCTCCGCTATCTGTCTCCTGTTTAGGCAAGAGATAATCTCGATGGCTTTTAACCCTTCCGAAGATGATAGGTTTCTGCCCCTTCTTCCTTGCTGGAACTATAATACAAGCTCCTTTATGACCAAAGGGTTGGTGCCATGTGTATTCATGTCACTGGTACATAAAGGTTTTGACCTGGGCCATGTGCTACGGAGTTCATTATTTTTATATTTTGCACATGCGAATAACTTAAAGACATTTCTTTATTCAAAAAGTATGGTATGTCCTCTTTAGGGATTACATCATCAAAAGTGGGTATTTTAATTTGAGCCACCAGGCTTTCTTTAAGTTCACCATTGATGGGGGCTTTCTTGCTGGGTCGCAAGAGCATTATCACCAAAGGCCTGTAAGTCTTCTTAAGAAGGAACCGGTGTCCTCCCCTTGCGGGGTTTTGGAAAGACTGACCACAAGGGGCTGGGAGGCATCTGACGAATTCTGACGACCATATAAGAGGGAGTATCTGAGGCTTGTCCCTTGACACGGATCCTCAAAGGTT
Organism: Iris pallida; assembly: GCA_029216955.1. Lineage (NCBI taxonomy): Eukaryota > Viridiplantae > Streptophyta > Magnoliopsida > Asparagales > Iridaceae > Iris > Iris pallida. The sequence goes on along the minus strand of JANAVB010006198.1, from coordinate 6,370,487 downwards.
CCCTAGCAATAAGGCTTCATCATCTGCGTCAACATATGGAGCACGTTCTTTGATGCATATCCTTAGAGGCTCAACATGATTTGCTTTAGCTTCATTGTCATCGTCAATGTTTTCAGACTCCTTTTGATCTAGCGGTTGATATAGGAGCGAGTCGGAGTAGTACGCCTTAACCCCTCTAAATGGGTCAACGTCAGCAAACTCTGTCTTGACGATTCGTCCATGTCGATGTACTTCTGGCACCACTGGAGGGTTAACGGAACAATCATGTGTTCGTGTATCCATGGCTGTCCCAACAGGACATTATAGCACACGTTTGCATCGATAACATAGCAGGTGGCCGCCGTCTTTAGATCACCTATCTGGCATTTTAAGCGAATCTTGTCGAGAGAATAATTTTTTCCAGCATTGAAAACACTGATAGTAGTGCTTATGGCGGATAGTCGATGCATGGGGATCCCAAAATTCTAGAGTAGGCTTTGGAGGATAATGCTGGGAGAGGAGCCTAGATCGATGTGTATCCAGTCTACCTAGATCGTGCCAATATACCCTGTGTTGTACAGGTGTCGGTCGTGTCTATTATTATTCAACAATATATCATTTTAGGAGAACGTGATATTAGGCATAATGTCTATCACGACGTGGCAATGGGGACACGTCGCGGGATCCTCTGTTGGCTCTTTGATATGTGTCAAGTAGGAGTTGACGTGTTGGAGGGCTTCATTCAAGGCATCTTATGTCTTCTTGGATAGCCGGAGGAGCTCGAAGAGCGACAACCTGACTGGTTTATTGGCAAGCAAAGCTAGTATGTCGAAATTATAGGGCCTATCAAGCCCTAGTGCGACATTATATTTTAGAGACTTATCAAAGCGAGTCTCTTTTAGTTTATTTTTATCTGTCGCATGAAGCTTAGACGAAACAGCTTCTGGCGCTACAATAATAGCTGGAGGTTCTAGGAGGCTTTCCTCTTCCCGAGCTGTGTCATGGTTATGTAGATAGGTCTTGCCCGAGCTAGTCTCCCCAACCATTACTTCATCATTCTCGGTCATGTGGACCATCAATGAAGAAATGTTTGTGGGGTTGTGAATCCCTCGCTTTCTGATTCGAAACCTTGAGTCGCACTGTCAGAGAAGAAGTGCATTACCGTATCGTCTTCAGACTCGGGGAAATGGCTACCCCCAACCGCTGTGGTAGCATGATCATGTCTAGAACTACATCTGGCTTCACGGGGAGGATTTCCACCCCCAAGTTACAAATCTGCGGAGGGGATGGTACCCCAAACTGCGATGAAGCCTTTTTTCTTGCTCGTGTTCCCAAGTACACTCCTTCTGTGGGCACAATTAGGAGAGATACCCGAGGTTGGGGTCTTGATGCGCTGGTCGAGACTAGAAGGGTCGTTGACTTGGCCTTCTTCTTGAGGGAAGGGGGCTTTTGGATGTTGTAGCTTGAAGCATGAGGTAGCTCATCCTTCGTCCTTTGTTGTAGTCATTAAAACACTTAATGCTTTTCGGTGTTGACTACTACTCGGGTATGTAGAAGCATGAAAAATTACAGCTGATGCAAGACGCAGAGGATGCTCTCGTCACCCACCCTCTTCCTACCAAGGTCCAGATGACATATGGCACAGGTTAGTGTCCCTACTACCGACCTAACATCACAGAGGGGCAGACAGTTAGATGCGCAGACCAACCAAAGTCGAAGACATTCTCAGGATGACGTTCAGGAAAAAGCACTCTTCTTATTAATCGTAGCTACGAGGGTCTATTACACAGGCCTATCGCAAGTATATAAGAAAGAATTTTCTTGAATCTCATTTACAAGGATCAATTACAAGGTCTTTGTTACACAGGTGAGAATAAAAATTTCTATGGGCAGCCTTCACAGTGTGATCGTCATGGGCAGAAGAAAGATATACAGTCTACATCAAAGTCTCTTCTCCACTGACTCACAGCGTCATCAGAGCCAACCCTCTTGTCACCAAGAGAAGCTAGAGCTCTAATATATACTGAAGCAGTAGAAGACCCAGAACCACAGCACGACGAAGCCCCATTGCTCCTAAAGATCAAGGCAGAGCACGACCAGCTATTCATCGGGTGAGAAATCGATCTCGAGCCCGTAGCTTGGATCTCCCACATCCCTCAGGCGTCACTCGAGTCGAACTCCCTAAGAAAGACATTTACATACTTTTCAAGGGCAGTGATGACTCCTTCTACACAGAGGTCCTCCATAAGAATGTGGCTCCTACAAATGAGAGAAGCGTCAACCAGCAACCAACTTACACATGGCCGATCGTCGCTCAAAGTTAAGTTTGGATCTCGCATGGTGGTGAAGGATGCCGAGAAGAAGACAGTGACTCTTCAGAGAACTTCCTCTTTTATAGGACCGAGAGTGGCCTAGAGCGCACACCACATGGCCGACAGTCAGAATTCCCGTATTAATGGGACAAACCTAAGACTCAGCACTTTGAATGTTGGTCTTAGACCTTTGGAATTCCCCATATTACGGTGGCAATTAAGAGGGAAGTTCTTAAAGAGCGGGTATTTATCGCTCTTTACATAAAGAAGCTAGAGCCTTCAAATCAGAGGCGCAGCTACCTTCCTGCGCCAACCTCAGAAACAAGATGGTGGTAGCCCTTTCTTTTATTCCAGAAGCCAGTGTCTGCACTCCAGAGGTGCAGCGATCTGCCTGCGCCAATCTTAGACGTGCAAGGGTGTCATGCCCTTCCCTTCGCAGCCAACGCCATCACTGTTCATAGGCGCAGCTACTTACTTGCGTCCGTATGAGGCGCAGGATGGTGATATGATTACACCATCTCCATTCCTACGGCACAGTCATCTACTCTGGATCAGAAGTTTAAGTCACCTCTCTATTCAGCTTCTGAATCTGTTCCTTGAGGTCTCTGCAGTGCTCCTCCGTAGCTGTACAAAGGCAGACTCGAGCCACTTCGGCGTCAGCGTGTTCGACAATCTTTGATTCGACCTCCACAAGTCAATCAGAAAGAGCCCGATGCATCTGTCCTTGGCGAGACTCCTCAAAAACCATATTCTCCAGTTCTGTTATAGCTAAGACCGACAAGGTGCGATCGAGACTGTAGAGTTCTAGGGCAACAGTTTTTAGGTCAGCCAGCAATCCTTTACAATCACGACCTGAGCCTCATATTCTGGATAATTGTACTAGAGCTGCAACTGACCTTCCACTAGGTCCCGAATCCATTCGGCCAACGGTTGACCGTACAAGACACCCTCTATACCATGAGTTAAAGTGTTGCGGATGGCCTCCAGTAGAAGTTGGGCACAATATTCCTTATCAGCCAGACTCATTGAAGTTACTGGAGAAGCTGTATCCCAAGGACCAGGAGCGGAAGCAAGAGCTGAACTCTACCCCTGTACTAGAGCGGACACAGAAGGAGCGTCGATGAGACGTTCGATGGTTTGGAGGGCCAGCTGTCACCCTCACTTTCCCAGTTAGGGGTAAAATTGTAATTTCCATTTTATAATATTTTTGGGAATTTTATTTCATTAATATTATTATTTAATTATTATAGGAGTCGGGTTCGAATTTCATCGCATTCCGAGTTAATTCGGGACCCCGGTGAATTTGACTTGAGCCGTAATTAGCATGTTATCTAACCATGGCCCACTACACTAAACTTTTAGGTTTAGGAGTTTGGACTAGTCCCCCATGAGTAATTTAGTTTAATTATGATTTTATTTATTTTAGCAACTTCCTAAACCTTTTTGGAATTAATTAAGCATTAGGCTTAGGGAGGGGCAAACTTGTAAATACAAGTGCCCCTACCCATGCCCCCTTTGGCCGGCCATGTAGGTTCACCCCCCCCCCCCCTCTTTCTTCTCCACTAAGCAACTCTCTCTCTCTCTCTCTCTCTCCTCTTTCAAATTCAATTCCTTCCAAAGCTTTTCTTCCTCCAACCAACCTATTTTAGGTATGCTTTTAATTTCTCCATTATTACTCTTTTGCATTTAACTCCCTCACAATAAATGGAGAGGAGCTCATTCTCCACCATTTGCCCACAAATTTGTAGGATTTTCCTAGAAAATAGGTTAAGGATTTATTATGGTTTAAACCTTTTGAGAGTGGTATATATATATATATATATATATATATATATATATATATATATATATATATATATATATACATGTGTATTTATGAGTGTGTATTATTAAGTATTGTGTGTGTGTGCAAGGGAATGGTATGTGAGAGTGGTATGTGAGAGTGGTGAGAGTGTGTGTGTGTTTGTGTTGTGAGGGTGTGTGTGTGTTGTATTATATATATATATATATATATATCTATATATATATATATATATATATATATATATATATATAGATATGAATGTGTGTATATATATATATATATATATATATATATATATATTATATA
>JANAVB010006198.1:6349474-6361974 GCA_029216955.1 Iris pallida | reverse complement strand
AGCGTTCTACTGCCGACACTGCGGCGTAGGCTGGACGTACCCACGTGCTCGTGCCCCTCATAAGGGTACGGGTCGTGACACATTTTTGTGGTGGCCCACGCAGGTCCAGTATCGTAATTAGTGCGATCTCGTAATGGTGCTCGACTTAGAGTACTAATTACGAGCCTGCAATTAGGACGTAGGACCTAGGACATGATAGGAGTTTCTCAATCACACCTAGGAAATTTCTGATCTTTTGATTATCATGATTATTTACCTTGTATTAAATTAACTGTCCTTCTTTGATAATCTACTCATGTGTCATATTGATCTCTTTGTTTCAATTCGTCTCCAGGATGACAAAGACGCACCCGCAGGCCACTAGATCGAGTAGCTTGCCTGAGAGATCTGATCAGGCAGAGGAGGAGGTTTATGAGACTGCCCCCAGTGATTCTACTATTCTGGAGACCCAGACAGTTGCACAGGGAGGTCTACCACCTCCACCCCAGAGAGTTACGACCGTTGTTCCAGAGATACTGCCGCCACTACCACCGATACCGACGGATACGCATCATATGTTCCTTCTCCTTCAGCAGATGATGGAGACACAGCAGGCCCAGGCAGAGGCGTCGCAGCGCCAGTCGGAGGCGTCACACCGTCAGATCGAGATGCTGAGACAGAGTATGGAGAACTCGCATCAGCTTGCACTGGCAGCAGTAGAGAGAGTGGCACCGGGTACGGTACAGGGCCCTACTGGCCAGCAGTCGTACCAGCAGCAGTCCAGACCGGGGACAGTATTAGACTTTAGGAAGATGAGCTCCAGGGACTTCACAGGCACAGAGGGCATCCTTTATGCAGACGACTGGCTGAAGGATGTACAGCGGAGCATGGAGCTAGCAGAGCTTCCTAGAGCACTTTGGGTTTCGGCCGCAGCCAGTCGATTCTTCGACATTGCGCTGACATGGTACCGTACGAATCCTCATGCGTCGGTGAGAGGGCTGACTTGGGAGAACTTCCGGAGGCTCTTCAAGGAGAAGTTCTTCCCGGACGTGGCTCCTACAGCTTTGGAGGGCCAGTTCGTAGGTCTAGTACAGGGGAACTCGTCGGTGGACGAGTATGCAGCTGAGTTCTTTCGCCTTAGCAGGTTTGCTCCCGATATGATCCAAGATGAGGGGCAGAAGGCTCGTAAGTTCTGCAGGGGACTTATTCATGCAGTGCGCACCCGCACCTCAGGTCGTCGTGACGCGACGTTCGATTAGATATTGATGGACGCGCAGATTGCAGAGGAGGACTTTGACCTCAAGTCGAAGCGGAGTGGAGATACTATGGGGGCGAGTTTCAGTACGGGACCGGCCAAGCGTCCCCACATTCAGCAGCAGCAGCAGCAGAGGCTGTTTCAGCAGCAGCCTCTGTTGCAGATTCAGCAGGCACCGGCGCGTGCCCAGCAGCATCAGGGTCAGGGCCAGAGGCAGACCCAGCAGTGTGCTTTCTGCGAAAAGACAGGGCACAGCAGAGACGTATGCCGGAGGAGGTTAGGCGCTTGCCTATTCTGCGGAGGGACCGACCACCAGCTGAAGGGCTGCTCTGCTCGGGCAGCCAAGGGAGGCCAGGACAGGGTGCAGCCGGCTAGAGGACCAGCAGTTCAGCAGAGGGGTCCTCCACTTCAGACCCAGCAGCAGCATTTTGTCCAGCACCAGAGGGGAGCGCCCGCGGGCAGGGTGTTCGCTTTGGCAGCAGAGGAGGAGGCAGAGCCCATGGGAGATGTTGTAGCAGGTCATGTTCTCCTAGATTCTTTCTCTGCTTTCGCCTTATTTGATTCTGGGGCGACCCATAGTTTTGTGTCTGTTTCTTTTGCTCTGAGACACAATATCATTGCTGAATATATGGGTAGGACTTGCAAGATTATGATCGGGGGAGGTATTATCCGGGTTAATAATATTTGCAAGGGGCGAAGAGTCACTCTGAGAGGCCGGGACTTGAGTGCGTGTCTGCTCGTAATGCCACTACCGAGGTACGATATGGTACTCGGTATGGATTGGTTGAGCATGCACCATGCTAGCATTGATTGTAGAGGAGGCATAGTTCTTTTTAGGACGTCGGGTGAGCCAGAGATCGAGTTTGCTCGAGGAGCAGCGGAGCCGGAGGCTGGATTCTGTGGAGCTTTGTTGGCGGGGCAGGATTTGCCACATCCGTTTATTGCTGAGTTCTCGGATGTCTTTTCCGAGGAGTTGTCGGAGATGCCGCCAGACAGGGACATTGAGTTCTCCATAGACTTGGTGCCGGGCGCCGAGCCCATCTCGTAGCATGTCTATAGGGTGAACAACAGCGAGTTGATAGAGCTGAAGAAGCAAGTCGACGAGCTGCAGGACAAGGGGTTCATCAGATCCAGTTCTTCGTCCTGGGGAGCGCCAGTCTTGTTCGTGCCGAAGAAGGACGGTACGTCCCGCATGTTCATTGATTACCGGGCGCTCAACAACCTCACTATCAAGAATAGGTACCCTTTGCCAAGGATCGACGACTTGTTCGATCAGCTGAGTGGGGCAAAGGTCTTTTCGAAGATAGATTTGAGGTCCGGGTATCACCAGCTGAAGGTGAGGCGGGATGACATTCCCAAGACGGCATTTTGGACTCGGTACGGCCAGTACGAGTTTACAGTGATGCCATTTGGGTTGATCAATGCTTCCGCGGTGTTCATAAACTTGATGAACAAGGTATTCCATCAGTACCTTGACAAGTTCGTGGTGGTCTTCATAGACGATATCTTGATCTATTCGAAGACGCAGGAGGAGCATGAGGAGCACTTGAGAGTTGTGTTAGAGACTCTGAGGAGGGAGCAACTCTACGGGAAGCTTTCGAAGTGTGAGTTCTTCTTAGACCAGGTGGAGTTCCTAGGTCATGTTGTGATCGAGCACGGGATTTCAGTAGACCAGAGGAAGATTTCGGCAGTGGAGTCTTGGTCTACGCCCAGTTCAGTTGTCGAGGTTCGAAGCTTTCTGGGTTTGGCTGGCTATTACCGGAAGTTCGTCCAGGACTTCTCGCGGATTGCAGAGCCGATGACTAGACTCACCAGGAAGGACGTGGAGTTCGTCTGGACTGTTGAGTGTTAGGCTGTATTCGATGAGCTGAAGAGGAGGTTGACTTCAGCTCCGATCCTGACTTTGCCATCTGGGTCAGGAGGGTTCTCGATCTTCAGCGATGCTTCCGGGAAGGGTTTAGGGTGTGTTCTTCAGCAGCACGGAAAGGTGATTGCCTATGCATCCAGGCAGTTGCATCCTCATGAGAAGAACTATCCTACTAATGATCTGGAGTTGGCCGCGGTTATTTTTGCTTTGAAGTTATGGAAGCATTACCTGTATGGAGAGCGAGTTGAGATCTTCATAGATCACAAGAGCTTGAAGTACATGTTCACTCAGAAGGAGTTGAACATGTGGCAGAGGTGGTGGTTAGAGCTGATGAAGGACTTCGATATATCCTTGCAGTACCATCCGGGGAAGGCCAACGTAGTTGTAGATGCCTTGAACAGGTATCCAGCTGCTATGTTCTTGACGACAGATCGTTATTTGTTGGCCGACCTGGATAGTTTGGGTATCGAGGTCATCATTCCGGACATGGAGATCCAGATGTAGGGTTTACAGATTCAGTCTGAGCTGATGGATAGAGTCAGGTCAGCGCAGTATGATGATGTTGCCCTGAGGAGCATCAGGGAGCAGGTGAGGACAGGCTTGCTTGACGATTTCTCTGTAGCCGAAGACGGGTCGTTGCGGCACGGTACTAGGCTGTGCATTCCGCGTGGAGAGCTTCGGGAGGAGGTTCTTCAGGAGACGCATCGCTCTCAGTATTCTATATATCCTGGAGCCAACAAGATGTATAGGGACCTGAGAGAGCACGTATGGTGGTATGGCATGAAGCGCGAGGTAGCTCAGTTTGTATCTCGTTGTCTTGTGTGTCAGCAGGTGAAGGCCGAGAGGCAGAGACCAGGTGGATTGCTATAGCCGCTACCCATTTCCGAGTGGAAGTGGTAGCACATCACCATGGACTTTGTATCTGGACTTCCACGGTCGCCAGAAAGGAAGGACGCGGTTTGGGTCATAGTTGATAGATTGACCAAATCGGCCCACTTTTTGCCTTTCAAAGTGGGTTTGTCTACGGAAAGGCTGGCTGAGCTGTATGTTCGTCAGATCGTGAGATTGCACAGAGTTCCGGTGAGCATAATTTCAGATCGGGATAGCCGATTCACTTTCCACTTCTGGAGGAGTTTGCAGGCAAGCTTGGGCACCTCGCTCAAGTTTAGTACTGCTTATCATCCTCAGACAGACGGGCAGTCAGAGAGGACCATCCAGACTTTGGAGGATATGCTTCGCATATGTGTGCTAGATCTCGGGGGTTCTTGGGAGGACCATCTTCACCTGGTAGAGTTTGCTTACAACAACAACTACCAGGCCAGTATAGAGATGTCACCATTTGAGGCTCTATATGGACGGAGATGCCGTACTCCCTTGTCTTGGGACGATGTCGGCGAGCGGGCGCTTCTTGGGCCGAAGATGGTTGTGGATGCGACCGAGAAGGTCAGATTGATTAGAGACAGACTTCGGGTGGCTCAGGATAGGCAGCGGCATTGGGCCGATAGTCACCGGAGATCGTTAGAGTTCGAGGTTAGTTTCAGTTCTTGTCGTGTGTGTTGTGATTGTTTGTTAGTTGTGTGTTGAGTTTTTGTCTTGTGTCTAGGTTGGTGACATGGTATTTCTGAGGATATCCCCGACACGTGGCACTATTCGCTTTGGCGACGGTGGGAAGCTTGTAGAACCCTAGAGGGGGGGTGAATAGGGAAATTAAAAATTAACTACAACAATTGATGCAATAAAGACAATTGAAAGTAAAGAGTAGAAAGATCAAACGCAAGGATGTATTCTGGTATCCTCTTTTGAGGCAGTCCAGTCCCGGAACTCTCTCCGGCTTTAATCCACTATTTAACCAAATAGTACACACGAGTTTGGATCCGAAGAACTCGCCAACTTCAACACGAGTTTGGATCCGAAGACTCGCCAACTTCTACACACGAGTTTTCTTATAAAGGCTCGCCAACTTCAAACAAAAGAGAAGAGAACTTGTTGATCTTCTAACACGTGAAGATCGAAATTTACAACTTGCAAATACGCTAGCACTTGGAAAGGATGCAAATTAAAAGCTTGGTGGAGTATTAATGGTGAAGCTCTTTTATGGTTGAGAAAATTTAAAGCTTGTAAGAGATAGTCTTTAAGAGGAGAGAGTCAAACTCCTTTTATACAAATCTAAAGTCATAAAGGCAAATCAGCCGTCAACCGGATTATCCGCCGGATTTCAGCGGAAATCCGTCGGATTATCCGGTCAATAGTAACGGTCATAAAAAGAGCCGTTGGATGCATTAAATGCACTTGCCAGATGCCGTTGGATTTGAATTCAAAAGTTGCAAACAAGTCAAGCGGATTATCCGTCAGATTTCAGCGGAAATTCGACGGATGATCCGAACACTACCTTACAGACTTGCTGTGACAGAGCCGGATTATCCGTCGGACTTCCGCGGATGTCCGTCGGATGATCCGATCTTTTGGCTCACTAACTTGCTGTGAGCGATCGAATTATCCGGCGGATATCTACGGAAGTCCGTCAGATTATCCGAACATTGGCTCACTGACTTGCTGTGAGCGATCGGATAATCCGGCGGATTAGTCCGGAAATCTGGCGGATTTTCCGCCTCTTTAAAAGACTATTTCACCATTTTCTTCCTTTAGCATTGTCATCCTTACAAAGTACGTACAAAGATTTCCTAGACAATTACAGACTCAGGAAAAGAACAAGAAGAAAAATCGTCTTCTTTGTAGTCTCCAAGCTACTTCATAGTCTTTGGCAAATCTGATATAGGAGAGATGCAGAGCTCCATGATTTTTGATTAGCGTCATGGAATGGAGAATCCTTTCTTCTATTCTTGCCTGTGAGAAGGACAAACTAAAGACGTACAAGGGTTATTGTGAACAATAATCAAAATCGATGTGCCAACAAACTCCCCCATTTTGATAATTGACAAATAATAAGAATAAAGAAAGTAAATAGCTCTCCCGTAATAAAGAATCTCTTCCTCAATACGATTTCTCCCCCTTTGTCAGTTAATCAAAGATGGTGAGAAAAAGATAGAACATATAACTGAACAGAAAAACATACTAAAACTTTTATTTAATAAAAAAAATAGGGGTACAAACAACGAGGCTATAGAAGCCCAACCGAACACATAACTAAAAGCAGATATTTAAAAGTCCCGTAGGACCACACAAAATACATACGAAAAGTCCCCGAAGGACCACACAAGACAATACTAAAAAGGCATCATCAACTGTCAGGCGCATGAGATGGGCTGGCCTCCTGATCCTCATCATCATCCCCGGGAGCAGAGGTGTAGGCGCCATAAGGATCGACGCCATCCGGGTACATGAAGCCATAAACGTTATGATCAGTGAAGCGAGGCCCCGAAAAGTCTGGATGAGGAGTGTTAGGGTTGAAAAAGGGAGTGTGCTCCTCAAACATACGCTGAATGTAGTACGCCTGGTACATGAAGCCATGGTGGATAAGAGTACCGAGTCCCCGAGTGTTGGCCTGAATACGCTCATGGATAGAGAGAGAGAGAGAGATCGACAAACTTGCGATCAATGTAGCGGCGCACGTCATGAGTGAGAAGAGTCGTCGGAGGAGATACAGGGCCACCGGCAACAGCAGCATGAGCAGTAGTAGGGGCAACAGCAGGAGCCGCACGACCACGTCCCTTGGATTTTGTAAGAGGGTTGGGACGAGGATCGCCAACCGGGCAATGAGTCAAGTCAACACCATTTGCTTCAAGGATCATGGTGATGTACATACCGAAGATTAGGAAACGATGAGGAGATTCCCTGATAAGCATCATGGTGTAGATGATGGACTTGGACAGTGAAAAGGGTTGGCGGGCGACCAAATAATACATGCATATTAGCTCCTCAGCAGTCAGGCTATCCATATTCCCAGACTTCGGGGTGAGAGTGTGGCAAAGGATCCGATGCATGTCATGGAAAAAGGGACTCAAATCCTTGTCCTCGGGTCGCTGAACAAGGGAGCCCCCATAGATGTTAAAAAGGAACTCCTCATAACTCATGTCAGGAGAGAAGGAGATGTGGTCGATGGTGCCCGGAAGGGAACGATGGACCTTGCTTTCATCGAGACCAAGGATGGTGGCCAAGGATGCGGCAGTGACGGTGATCTTCACGCCACCAACCTTTGTCTCGAACTCCGGACCTTCCTTGGCGGGAACGAGATTGCAGTAGAACATGCGGATAGCATGTGGATAGAAGTCGACCTGACGCTCAAGGAGGGCGTCGATGCGGGAGAAGCGGAAGTAGTCGCGGTGGTCCTTGAAGTTGAGCCACGAGATAGGTTTCCCGGAGCAGACTGGAGCTTTGTGGTAGAACGAAAACCATTCCCGGGAGTGGGAAGCAGATTTGAAGATGAGTGGATTGTGGCCTTGCGTGGGAGGAGAAATAAACATAGCAAAGGTAGGAGGCTGAGTGGAGGAGGAGCTCCCGTCATGGCGTTGACATTTGGTGTGAGAAGCCATGGTGGAAGGGAGAGTGAGAGGGAGTTATTTGGAGAAGAATGGAAGGATGGAAGGGGAGGGGATGAAGTATATAGTGGGTGGAGAGGTGTTAATGAAGGGGTGTAAATGTTGGGAACGGATAGAGAGGAAGGAGAACGGTTAGAGAGGAAGGGAGGTGATGGGAATGCAGCCGACGCTTCGTTTTCTGCGCCTGTACCGCGAAACCGAAAAATCCGACGGATTTATACGGAAATCCGGCAGAAAATCCGGATGAAGATTAGAACGAATTAAATGCGGGTAGGTGGTGAGTCACGTCTAATGAATGCCATAGCCGTTCGTGGTCGGGTTTGGCGGAGAATAATTAATGCGGATAATCCGTCGGATTTGAACGGAAATCCGGCAGATTTTCCGAACTTGTTCATAAGCTGCTGGAAATGAACGAATAATCCGGCGGATTTATGCGGAAATCCTCCAAAAAATTCGTGAAAGACAGAAAGATTTCAAATAGAGATATCGAGGAGCCCGATTTCTCGACAAATAAAAGTGAAACGATCTTCAGAGAGAGATTTGGTAAAAATATCAGCAAGTTGATGAGTGGTGTCAATAAATTCAAGACAAATATCACCCTTCAGTTGATGATCCCGTAGAAAGTGATGTCTTATCTCAATGTGTTTAGTGCGAGAGTGACAAATCGGATTTTTTGTGAGATTAATGGAGCTAGTATTATCACATTTTATAGGGATGCATGAAGAAATACCATAATCTACTAGTGTCTGTGTCATCCAAAGAATTTGAGCACAACAACACCCTGCCGCTATGTATTCAGCTTCGATGGTAGAAAGAGCGACAGAGTTTTATTTCTTGCTAAACCATGAAATCAAGGATTTTTCCAAGAAGTGACATGTGCCGCTAGTACTTTTTCGGTCAAGTTTGCATCCGGCAAAATCCGCATCCGAGAAACCGCGAAGCTCAAAGGATGAGGATTTCGGATACCAAAGACCCATGTTAATGGTGCCTTTGAGATAACGAAAAATGCGCTTAACGGCACACAAGTGTGATTCCTTTGGATTGGCTTGATAACGTGCACACAAGCAAATACTAAACATGATATCATGAAGGCTAGCAGTTAAATAAAGTAAGCTACCAATCATACCTCTATACTTACGAATGTCGACCGAGGTGCCGTCTTCATCATTGTCAAGCTTCGTCGTTGTGGCCATAGAAGTCCTCATTGATTTGGATGAGTCGAGGTCAAAACGCTTGAGGAGGTCCTTTGTATATTTTGCTTGATTTATGAAGGTTCCTTTGGGTCCTTGTTTGATTTGTAACCCCAAGAAGAAGGAAAGTTCACCCATCATACTCATTTCAAACTCTTCCTGCATAACTTTAGCAAATTCTACACAAAGTGTGTTGTTAGTAGAACCAAAAATAATATTATCGACGTAAATTTGAACCAATAAGAGAGTGCCATCATGGGATTTAATAAAAAGTGTAGTGTCAACTTTTTCCTTTGAAAAATTGTGAGAAACAAGAAAAGAGCTAAGGCGCTCATACCAAGCACGGGGAGCTTGTTTGAGGCCATAAAGGGCTTTATGGAATTTGAACACGTGATTAGAAAAATAAAAATCTTCAAAGCCGGGAGGTTGTTTAACATAAACTTCCTCTTTAATAATACCATTTAGAAAAGCACTCTTAACATCCATTTGAAAAAGCTTAAAGTCATTAAAACAAGCAAAAGCACAAAGCATACGAATGGATTCAAGACGTGCAACCGGAGCATAGGTTTCGTCGTAGTCAATGCCTTCTTCTTGGTTATAGCCTTGAGCAACCAATCGGGCTTTGTTACGAGTCACTAACCCATCTTCATTAATTTTGTTATGAAACACCCATTTTGTTCCAATAATGGGATGATTGCTAGGTTTTGGGACAAGTTCCCAAACCTTGCTTCGCTCAAATTGATTTAGCTCCTCTTGCATAGATATCATCCAAAACTCATCAAGGAAAGTATCATTAACATTTTTAGGCTCTATTTGAGAGATAAAAGCCACATTGGCATAAAGATCACGAGTGGCGGATCTTGTGCTAACACTGGAGGAAGAATCCCCAATGATAAGCTCCTTAGGATGATTGGTGACAAATCTTCATTCTTTTGGGAGATCCTTTTGAGGAGGCTCGAGAGGAGGAGACTCTTTTGATGGAGTCACAACTTCATTGTTAGATGAAGAAGGACGATCCTCAATAGAGGAGTTCTCCAACCCAAACGAGATGTCATCAATATCCTCGGAAGAGGAGAATGTAGAAGAGTTGAGTTCATTAAAAGAGACATTGATTGACTCTTCGACAACAAGACTTCTTTTGTTAAAAATACGAAAACCTTTACTATGAGTAGAGTATCCAAGGAATATTCCTTCATAGGCTTTTTCTTCAAACTTGTCTAGGTTATCCTTGGTATTTAAAATAAAACAATTGCAACCAAAAACTTTGAAATATTCAATAGAGGGAATTTTGTCAAACCAAAGCTCATAAGGAGTCTTCTTAGAAATAGGTCTAATCAAGACCCTATTAATAACATGACATGCCGTATTAACGGCTTCCGCCCAAAAATATTGGGGGAGCTTATATTGGTTTAACATAACCCGGGCCATATCGTCAAGGGTTCTATTCTTTCTCTCCACAACACCATTTTGTTGAGGAGTTCGTGGACAAGCAAAATCATGTCCAAAATCATTCTTTTCACAAAATCTTTTGAAATCAACATTATCAAATTCCCCTCCATGATCACTACGAATTTTGTTAATAGAAAAACCTTTTTCATTTTGAACACGTTTACAAAAGACAACAAATTCACGAAAAGTATCACTTTTGCAAGCAAGAAAAATAACCCAAGTAAATCTAGAAAAATTATCAACTAAAACAAAAGCATAAAGCTTGCCTCCAAGGCTAGCAACTCTACTAGGCCCAAAAAGATCCATATGGATAAGTTGAAGGGGTCTAGAAGTACTCACAGAGTTGATGAATTTGAAGGATGACTTGGTCAACTTACTTTTCTCGCATTCTTCACATACCATATCGTTTTTGAATGGGATACTTGGGAGACCTCGTACAAGCTTCTTGGAGACGAGGCGAGAGATGGTATCCATGTTGGCGTGTCCAAGCCTCATGTGCCAAAGCCAACTCTCATCGTTCTTTGTAACTAGGCATCTGTCATTGTTAGTACCTTCAACAAGATAAAGAACATAAATGTTGTTTTCTCTAATGCCTTCATAAACAATAGTTCCATTAGAACTATCGGTAATATAGCATTTGAGTTTAACAAACTTGATATCATAGCCATTATCGATAAGATGGCTAATACTAAGGAGGTTATGCTTGAGATTAGTAACAAGACAAACATTATTAATACAAGGATAAGGAGGAGAACCGATATTACCATTTCCAATAATATAACCTTTAAGATTGTTACCGAAGGAGACGTGTCCTTCCTTCTTCATCGATAGCGTTGTAAAAAGTGAAGCATCACCGGTCATGTGCCGTGAACAACCGCTATCGAGAATCTACTTGCTTCTAGCATGAGAAGGATTCGTCACCTACTACATAAGTTGAAGATGAACGTTTTGGTACCCATGATTGTTTGGGTCCTTGATTGTTAGTTCTAGGAACCCATTTAAGAACTTTCATGTCAACTTGTTTCCTTGTATAACAAAAATTAGAAGTATGTTCGAGCAAACCACAATAATTGCACATCAAAGAAGATTTAGAAGAAGAAGTGTGAGTGTTGTGCATATGTGAGTTTCTAGTGTGAGAAGTTGTACCATGAGTGTTATGATGATAGTAAAAAGCATGATGTGAGGTGTTCTTCTTAACAAAAGGTCCTTTTCTAGTGTTAGAAAAGGAGTTGTGTGTAGTGTTCATGTAAGGGTTATGCCTAGCATTGCGATGAGTGTGGGGGTGTCTTGGAGCATGCATGTGAGTGGTATTCTTATTACCTAAGTTCTTACTCCGTGTAAGAAGATCATTATACTTAATAGAAGTGTCATATTCTCTTTTATTAGCATCTTGACATTTGCGCATAGCAAATTCATAAGAACTTCTCATGGATAGAATCTCATCATCCTTTTTCTTGATGGTGTCAAGAGATTCTTGAAACTTGAGTCGCAAAGACTCTATTTCATCCGTGTCAGAAATAGGAGATTTTCCCTTCACATCAATAATGATGCTTGAGAGCCTCTCTACTTCAAGTTGAAGAGCCTCAACCTCTTTAAGAGATTTCTTGTATTTATTCCGAACACCATTGTGTTCTTCATGTAATTCAAGAATGGCTTTCTCCAAATCATCATAGGTAAGAGTGTTTAAAGAAAGATCATCAAGTACCTCATCGGTTGCCATGAGACAGACGTTGGCATTGTGTTTACACTCCTTGTCGTTGTCGGAGTCGCTCGCATCACTTTTCCACCAAATGCTTGTGTTGGCGAACTTTTTGGAGGATGAGCTTCCCTTGCTAGGCTTCTCGTACTTGCTTGAGTCTTTTCTTATCATCGGACAATCCCTCTTGATGTGTCCGGGTCTTCTGCATTGATAGCACATCGGATCTTCTTCATTGTCCCGTCTAGAGCGGTTGGCCTTGTTGAATTTTAGGAACTTCCGGAAGTGCTTAGCTGTGAGAGCTATTTCTTCATCGTCGTCCGACTCATTGTCGTCGGAGCTATCCTTGGAGTAGGACCTTGTTGCTTTGAGAGCAAGAGTCTTCTCCTTCTCTTTGGTCTTCTCCTTCTCCTTCTCTTGTATGGAGGATTCCTCTTGATCCTTCATATGGAGCTCGTGAGTCATTAGCTTGCCCATGAGAGTCTCAAGGTTTATGACAGTCAAGTCGTTCTCCTCAATGATTGCGGTAGCTTTAGGACTCCAAACTTTTGTCAATCCTCTAAGGATT
>JANAVB010006198.1:6201974-6341974 GCA_029216955.1 Iris pallida | reverse complement strand
GCTAGAACCATCATTGGCTTTGCTCTCAGAGGGTACAGTCCCGGATGGAAGCGAAAAGGGTGAAGGAGGGGTTTCAAATTTCGTCCCCTTAAGCAGACTTCGTTGACGGTCATACTCCGGCGAAAAGGTGTTGTATATACAATAAAGCTGGGCAGCTGAGTATAGAAGACTCCTATCCCTCTCTAAAGGAGGGGTAGTAAATATGGCCTCCGTACGACTGGCATTATAATAATGCAAGGCCCGAGCACCATCTAAGAGACTACCTTCATGACCAAAATAGAGGCTCGGATTACCCATCATCGCTTGGCTATAGCCAAATTGGCAGGCAAAACAACTGGGCAAATAAGGCTCCAAAAATACCCAATTTTGGTTTCTATACACCAGGTGGGAAGGACGGATGGACTGCAACCAGAAGAACGCCCCAGGGGTCAGGTCCTCGTCCATAAACTTCTCTCAGAAAGGAAGCTACCATAGGAGGGCAGAGCCCGATTGATGGCACTCTTCCAACTGACCCAGCACCCACTGACAAGTAGGAAGGTCCTGAGGGAGCCACACCGCGCGCTCGTAATTGGGCAAAGTTGCATCCGCCGTCTCATATCCCAAAATTGTATCGGGTTTTATCAGACCGGGACGATGCAGAGCCAACCAACCCATCAGGTAGTGATAAGGGAGCTCAACTGACGGGAAGTCCTCGTCACTACCCTCACAATCAAGAATCTTCTGGAAGAACTCCCGTAGATCGTACAACTGGTTGCATACTATAGCCGGTAACAACGACAAAGGTTGCCTGAAAGCGAGCTTCACGGCGGACAGGATCAGATCCTGGCTAATCCGGCTAGCGGGACCAGAACCTCTCGGCACTACAACCATCCGCAGCCACACTATCAAGAAGGCTGCCAAGGTCGCTTTCGGGCACACTGGGACCAGATTCTGGCTGACGAAGCTGTAAATGTTGGAAGTGGGACCACCCTCAGCATTGACAAATGGAGCCGATACCCCAGTGATACTCATTATGTTATCTATGTCATCAGCAGTATACGCTGGGCGCGAGGCATAGTAGGGCATCCCCGGCATCGAGGAAACTCAGATAAAGAAATAATTGACCCATGCTTGGATATGGGGCGGGTCCTGTGCCTGGTCTTGGTACCTACACACTTGGTAGCGGTAGAATAGCTCCTTATACACATTCATCATAGTAGGATGCTCCGTCTCCAAGGCAAAGAACTCCTTCTTACAGGGAGTATACTCCCCATAAGGCTGACTCCTCTATAGTAGCTTGGATAGGGCACGCATCTCGTGAAGAGCTAAACCCAACTCACCGCAGGGAGTGAAGAACGTCCCTGTATGATGATTGAACATCTCCAGCAGGGCGAGGAAAAGAGCATGGTTGATAGCAATTCTGTGCCCGGAGGCTTTAACGCAGCTATGAATACCCTCTTCCTTCAAGTCCCCCTTGAACTTTCTCATTGCCCAAAGGGACAATGCCTTCCACTCCAATTCAGGATGGATCCATCCATCGACGTGAAAGTTACCCTTCGGATGAGTACAGTAGGCAAATAGTAACCTGTTGGCAAAAAGAGAAGCACGATAGGGGCACGCCACAGCAACGAACGCTTCAGATACCTAAATGGGGAGTAGGACACCTAGTGTGGTATGTAAACCCTCAGGCACAGCACGAAAGAAATTCTTTGGGTCAGAATAGACCTCCTTCTCAATATGGCCAACTAGCAGGTTCTGGCATTCAGGTGTCAGACCCCAGCGCATACTGCGCGTTTCAGATAGGCAGAAGAAAGCATAAAGTGGGAGATGATGAGAAATGGAAGGCACGAACAAAGGAGTTCCACCGGCGTTGTCAAAATACCAGTCTTCGGTGATGTCTAAAAATGTCGTATTTTTTAATACCAATTCGTCGCCGAACAAGAAACGAGGTTTCAACATTTCGGCAGTATTGCGAGCATCCGACAACCGGCCTCGATCCATCATACGACGGATATAGGAAAGGCCTTGCTCCCTAATCATGGCCAGACGACTTCTTGATTGACCAGAAGCGAGTCGGCGAGTAGAAGAATGGGCAAATGTCTCTATGGCACCACTGCCTTCGGTGCCTATGGTTAAAGCCAAAAGGAAGTCCCTGAGAAAAGCTGAACGTACAGGGACTGTATAAAAGATGCCAGAAGGACGAGAAGTTAGGCATTGAAAGTCTATATGTCTACAAAAGCAACACTAGCAAGGCAAAAACACCAAATGCTGCTTCAAGATTGTATCGCAGAAAGCATGCCATTTTTGGTAAAAATCAAGAAATGAAGTCAGATGCGTACCGACAATAGGAGGCCGTACTTCTTCATCAATGAAGAGTTGTTCGACGACGACATCCTCAGAAGACAACTGTTTGCCTCGAGTCGGATGATGGCTCGTTCCCTCTTTGTGAGTTTGCTCTGGGATAGAGACCTCAGATGGCCTCACCGGCTCCATGGCTGTTCGAAGGTTACCCCTTGCTGCAGATCGAGGAGAACTGGTTACGACACCATAGGTTCTCGGAGAGCCAGCTACTAGTACTTTTAGGGTTTCGAGTTTCTTGGGGGTCGTGGCGAAGAGCTAGAGTTTTGAAGAAAGGGAGAACTCTGGCGTAGACTGCTAAAGAAAATATGAAGGTAGAAAGATTTCTCTCTCCCCTAAAATTCCTACTTATAGGAAGGGATACGTTCGCAAGAGAAGACAAAACACCTCGGACGGCGTGGGTTCAAAAAAAGGGTTATGATGAACGTTCGCGTGATACGAGGAGTCATGATCATGCTTAAGGAGGAGACGGCTTAACGCATTTAATGCTGGAGCCTAAGCACACCGTCAGCCTGTCCGCAGGAAGTGATCGGTGTGTCCACTACAAAAAACAGGAGACACATGTCATGCTTCTTTTCAAAGTGCCCCGAGCTTGAACCAAGTTCGAGGCACTTTGAAGGGGGTCTTGTAGAAGCATAAAAAATTACAGCTGATGTAAGGCGCAGGAGGGTGCTCTCATCATCCACCCTCTTCCTACCTTGGTCCAGATGAAATATTGCGAAGGTTAGTGTCCCCACTACCGACCTAACATCACAGAGGCACAGACAGTCAGATGCGCAGACCAACCAAAGACGACATTCTCTGGATGAATTTCAGAAAAAAGCACTATTCTTATTGATCGTAGCTATGAGAGTCTATTACACAGGCCTATCGCAAGTACGTAAAAAAGAAGTTTTTTGAATCTCATTTACAAAGATCAATTACAAGGTCTTTGTTACACAGGTGAGAATAGAAATTTCTATGAACATAAGGAAAGGATCATCTTCGATGGACAGCCTTCACAGTATGATCGTCATGGACAGAATAGAGATGTACAGTCTACATCAAAGTCTCTTCTCCACTGACTCTCAACGTTATCAGAGCCAACCCTCTTGTCACCGAGAGAAGCTAGAGCTCTAATATATACTGAAGCAGTAGAAGACCCAGAACCACAGCACGATGAAGCCCCACTGCGACCAAAGATCAACGCAGAGCACGACCGACTATTCATCGGGTGAAAAACCGATCCCGAGCCCGTGGCTTGGTGTAAACCCCCTAATCTTCTTTTTGCTAAATATTTATCTTATTTTTTATAATTTTATTTTACTAGTTATTTTTTTATATATGCTCTAATAACACTAAATAATTAATATACATTTAAATAATTTAAATAATTTAATTTTTTTTAGATAGTAACTAGATATATGAGCTAATTTTGTTTTTCCAGGAATATATAAATTGGACATATTGTATTATTAATAGTTATTTATCAATTTGGAATGGTTTTGTTAAATAAGTATATATTATAGAGTAAAATATTTTTGGAATGTGAAATATGTAAATAGTACATATATCTTCATGAATAGCTAAATATGTCAAAAAAAAATATTTTTTTTTAATTTTTTTTTGAAATTATTTAGGGAATTTCAGAATATTTTTGAAAATTTTCTTTTGGGCTTTTTAGATATCCAATATATGTATAAACATAATGTAAATAAAGTTAGTTGAAAAAAGAGAGGCAAAAACAAAAAAAAAAATACAAAAAAGGGAAAAAAAAATAAATATAAACAGGAATGAACAGTACCCGAAGGCACTGTTCCTCCATCCCTTTCCCGAGCATGTGAGTATGGGTTTATTTATCTCAAAAAAAAAACAAATTGATAACTCCTACCATTTGAATCCAGATTTAATCCATCCATTTCCAAATCAATCTAAATAACATTCTCCATACGATTACATCAAATCCTAGAGATAATGGATTCAATTTAAACTCAAAACCTTTGTTAAAAAAACTTTCTGTATAATAGCAGTTCTGTGCGGGAAGAAAAAAGGAACAACTTCGAATTAGAAAGCCCTATCCATTGGTGATCGTTCTCGAGCCACCTATGTTCCCCGACTACTAGGGCACCCTACCAAACTCCTGTACCGTCCGACGACCGCCGTCACTGCTGCCGGAGTCGTCTACAACGCCGGCCAAAACCCCCTCTTGTTGCGGACAAATAGCCTACACGACCCACTTCACAGGTATGGTTCTCCCTTCCTTCGCCTTCGAATTTTGAACCAATTGGTTCTGTGCACTCACAATCTATAGGTTTCAATCCCCGTCAACCAGTTTTTGATCTAAATGATCATAAGACGATCAATCCAAGTTTGAAATCTTGGAAAAGCTTTAGTAACACAGACCCCATTTTAGAATAAAAATTCTAGATAGGATGATTAGAAATTTCAAAAACTAAATAAATACAGTCCAAGACAACCTACAGGGGATTAAAAACCCACTGTTAGTTTTATTTTTCGATTATTAAGTTATTAATAAAACAGTTTCGAACATGGACAAAAGTAGGGTTTAAAAAATTAGAATTTTAGAAAACTTTTTCGATACGACGTGCGTTCCGACAAACCAGATGATGTGGTCATGAACCGAAAGCGTCGAAAGGTGCGTATCGACTTCGCGGACGTGTGAAAACTGACGGAGCTCGATTTTCGTTGTGCGTGCGCGACGAAATTGATGCGTATCCATCAAGATACCCCTGTATCGACCCTCTGTAAATTAAGCCATAACTATGTGTTAGTTCGTCGTATCGAGGCGGAACTTGCGCCAACCGGACCGAATTAATTTTCTGGTCCTATGTGCCAAGTTTGGTACAATTCTAAGAAGGTCGACCGAAATGCCTATTTGGCGGACCCGTGACCCGCTCCAATAGGCGAAATTGTGCACCGCCCTCCGAAATCCAACTTTGGACACACGATTGGGTTCGTCTCCTCAAATCGGACCCGTAAACATGTAGTTTGACGACTTTAGAGACCATAGATGCTGGCACGCATTTCGGTGCAAAACGCGTCCAACGGCGGATATCGTTTTAACCCGAAATTATGATTTTGCCACTTTTCCAGAATTGGAGTTTTGGACAGACATTTTCTAGACATATCTTTTACACCAGAAATATTTTTGATATTTGTTTCAGCATCCGGAGCCGTTCGTGGATTTTGAGTTTTTATTGCTGACGTGATTGACTATTGGAGTTGTCATTCCCGTACCACCAGGCAAGATACCTTGCCTTATTTACTGCTTATAATTAGTTGTATTTTTTTATTATTTAGTTACTGCATATTTATTTCCTGTTTATTTTCAGTTGGATCCATGACTTGCTGTTTATAGTTACTCTATTATGCTTTTTTTATTTCTCCTTCTTGTCTTTTAATATTCATATGGACTTAGTCTTGGAGGACTACCTTTTGTTAATGACCTTGGGAGGGTGAAAATAGTTAAAATGTTTGGGCTACCCAAATCCAAAGCCGTAGTAACTACGTACTACGGTAGTCGTGTCATGGTGGTCATTAGCAGCTCGAGCTATGTGGACTGCTGGGTCTTGCGGGCCGCTAGCCTTGAGTTATGACGGCTGATAGTATTGGTACTTGATGTGTGCGTGTTGTATGTTGTTACCTTGTCCTAGGGGAGTCAGCCTTTACCTGCCCATACATTGAAATGTCTTCAAAATTGTATACTAGAAAGGTTAGGAGACCTTAGTCAATTTCATGTTCTAGTCATGGCATGGGAAAATATCACATCGTAGAATAATGTGTTACCCCTTGTCCTTGTTTGGTTGTAGGGGTAGTCCACTGTTTTGATGATGGGATATTGAGCCGTGTTATGGTTTTGACACCTTACTTTTACTCTTACTTTATGATATATTTATATCCAGTTTATATGGCATATTCTTCCTGTATCTTGTTACGTCCCTCTGAGGACCTGGTTATCTCTCCAGGTGTGTACTTTGTGACTTTTTGCCGGTATTCTACCCAAGGCCGTGATCTTCTCCATTCTTTCGAAGATGATTGCTCTTGGTTCATCCTGCTATTTTATCCATCATTTCCTTGTATATCCTCTCTCATTGAAAATGGTTGGTAGTGAATTTGTCTCTGCCCAACTACATGTACAAAAAACAAACTTTACTTGATTCTATAAAAGTTTTATTTTCTTATTGTGGATAAGATTAGTTGTCATGGATTACTATATTTTACAGCTTATTTATGCATACGAGGATTCCACATATTGGAGTATACTTCGTATGTATGTAGCTGACATGTCTACGTACTTAGTCCTAAGTATTTTGGGACTGAGACGTTACATGTTTTTGTGGTGGCCCATACAGGTCAAGTTTATCACTTCAGTTACGTTACTCTACCAATGTGAGCCTGCATATAGGATTAGAGTTTAGGATCTCATCCACATACTTGATCTCCTCCCTTGAATTCCATTTTCAGACTCTCGTTTGACAGCCTTAATTTGCCTCTTGTTTGATCCTGTTCTACCATAAATCTTATCTTTTCCCTTCGTACTTGATGGAGAAGTTAGGAAGATATGACACATATTCGGTGCGCATGTTACATTGTTTAAATCCTACTATTAATTGACCCTTATAAGATGAGTAGTATACCTCACGACCTATCACCTCATCGTCCTTATAACCTATCAATGAAGTTAATTGAATGACACTAGACTATAGAGCTTAGAAGTCCCTAACCCATTGGTCGAACAAGACCTTAGACAAAAAGACAGTAGGATGACTGTATATACACGAATACAGGGCAAGGCTTAGATTCTTAAGGAACTTGAACTACTTGTGCCTTCTTTCAAACATAAATCTCGCGAACATATATTTTGACTATCTTGACTAACGTCGCTATTATAGCCTAGTTTTTGCAAGCTTATTCTTTATTGAGCTTGTTTAGGCCATGTGTTTATTAGGGACACCTGCTAACATACTGTCTAATTAACCGGTGTATTATGGTCTGATCAACCTTAATGCACTCGATTCGCTCTTCGTATGCTTATTCACGTGGATTGAGATACCAATGACAATTATACTTTCCCTCTCAAATCTTATCCGCACTGCCTTGACAACTCTCCTAGAATTATTTAATCACCTCTCGAACCCCGTAATTGTATCTGATTCCCTTTCCCTTGAATTCCTTATTATGTTCCGCCTTAGTTATTTTTAAAAAATAAATGCTCATATTTGAGGGAAGATAGACAAAGAATGTCCATCTTAGTTCGCCATACCACCTATGGCCATATGTACACAATCATTTCCATCTATTTAAAATCGGAGAACTAACTTCAAATTGACTCACATCTATCATATCCTAATTTTTATTATGTTGCGTAGTATTCTTCTAAAAAAAAGAAGAAAAAGAAATTTGTGGTACAATACCGCAACTTGAAAGTTTCTTAACTTCATTAACCATACAACTATATCTTAGTTAACTCCTAGAAATGGATGTCGGAAGAATATAGATTGTAAGGCCCCTATACATTTTAGGATTCACTAGGATTACTGATTAATCAGGATAAGTTGGTTCCTACTAGGATAACAAACTAGTGCCTCATGAACACCCACTTTCTATTTAGATCATTTGTTGTCCCCGACCGTGATATTGATATTCGGAGCATAATACTAGTTGTTACCTTCCAACAAATAATATGTTGGATCTAGACAAGCCCACATTCATATAGACATATCATGTCCTACTAAAACACATTCCCTTGTACTCTATTTTTATGATACAACTTTCAGGTAAAAAAAAAAAAGACTAGCTATAACCCTTACCATAATACCGATATACTTCCAGAATTCAATTAGTGATCCAACCTCGACTCAAACCTTTCGACCCAATATATGGTTGTGATCTACTCTAAGACCACTACGCACATGCCCCTAGTGTGCCACCCAATTGAGGCCCCATGTGCTACTTAAACTCAAAAGTCATAGAAGACGTATTTTGGGCTTAAAGAACCTTGTTAATCAACCCGATTTGAAATTAGCCCCTTTGAGTTGGCTCCTATCCTATGTTACCATAACATAATAGAAATATTTCAGATTGATATTACGAAATCTTGTCCAGCCAATATAGATTAAAACCAAGATTCATCTAATCAAAGATTGAGGTTTTGATCAACCCAGACTTATTACCAGCTGGAATAACTCGGAGCAGGTCGATTAAACAATCCATAGAATCTCAGCAGCAAAATAGAGAAATCACATAAAGTATTGTCCTATATACGTCAATTATTGTTAAGACATTAGTTGATAGCGGAGTAATACCCTTAAGAGTTTAGTTGTCATGCTTAATATAGTTAACCCATCATTCCTAGAAAATACTTGGGCTTATTAGTTGGCAGTAATATCGCAAGTACTACCTTGACACCATTGGTAGCCTTATAGCCGTAAACGAATAAGCTTGTTACGAGCAGGAAATTAGGGATTTACTCATCCAAGGTATTCTTGGCGAACAATAGTAGTCGTTGTCTCGATTATAATCTTAAATAGACTGTAAGAAGAGTTAAACACGATACCCTCGGTTCGTGTGACATTAGTAAAACTCGCAAATTTGAGAATATAAGAATGAAATATACAACCACTTCTGCCAATTGCTCAAAATTACGATACGATCCCTATACATGACTTCTCTTCGTATTGTATATTGTTTCTTGTTTATAGTGCGATTATTCCAACAATCAAGGTACAAGGATCACGACCGTGATTCCTCAAATTCCCTTCTATCGTAGAATCATGCCTTAGTTTTAACTTCGAGAACAAAAGTTTTCGTAGCCTGTAGATTGCAAGCCTCCCTAAGAAACACAGGGTTTCATTGAATTAGCAAACGATTGGAATGTATTGTCCCAATTTAGCTAATAAATTAGTGGTTCATAATTCCCACTCCTAGCTGTATCACTTGATACCTCTACTGTGACTTTGATATTTGAAGCACAACACTAGTCATTTCCTTCCTATAAACTCCATACTCATGAAATAAACTAGTCAAGCTACACACATGACATTCATGTCCCACAAAAACACACCTTTTTGTGCTCTATTTTAATTACGCCATATGTATGACATATTTTTCTTAGAACAAACCATATATGCCCATTTATGTTCTTTTTAATCTTAAACCATACGACATCGACGCATTCTCTTGACCAAATGGAATACCATGATCCATGCAAGATGCATTACACCTATGACGTATGCATTTCACCTAAGCAAGCACATTCTGCCTATACAACATCGACTCCATACACACTGTTCGTATGATTTAAAGAATAAATGCCGACCTAATCATACCTTGTCTTTAAATTCTATGACAAGGCTTTCGACAGACTCTTGCCTCTTAGTTACCTGTGTTAGACGAAGACGTAAATTTTTTGGAATCGACACGTTCTAGTTATATTCGAACAAGAAATTCCAACTATCTTGTTGAAAGCATGTCCGATGGGAACGATAATAGAATAGAATAATCCTCATGTATAAGTTATTGACCGAGAACGCCATGACAATATCTCGGCTCACTTAGAATCTGCGAGTGCGGTCGAAAGTGTCCCATAGTCTCGTGCCATCCTTTAGAAACTGTCCTCCTCAGGAGCCTTGTAACGACGATTTTCATAGTTAGCCAACTTCTATAAGTTGGGTAGATCCTTGAATGAAGACACCTCATCTTGTAGAATAGGACAACAATTTGGGTTTCTATGATAACCACCTCTTCCATTGTTTTGAAAATCGAGCTATGATTTGACGTACCTGCCCTCCCTTTGCTAATCTTATTGTTCTTGGATATTAAGTTTATTTTAATTTCGAGGACGAAATTTTTATAAGTTGGGTATGATGTAAACCACTAATCTTCTTTTTGCTAAATATTTATCTTATTTTTATAATTTTATTTTATCAGTTATTTTTAATATATATGCTCTAGTAACCCTAAATAATTAGCCATATATTTTCATTAGAGTAAATTACTGAGTATGTAGTAAGTGTACATTTAAATAATTTAATTTTTTTTAGATAGTAACTAGATATATGAGCTAAATTTGTTTTTCCAGGAATATATAAATTGGACATATTGTATTATTAATAGTTATTTATCAATTTGGAATGGTTTTGTTAAATAAGTATATATTATAGAGTAAAATATTTTTGGAATGTGAAATATGTAAATAGTACATATATCTTCATGAATAGCTAAAGATGTCAAAAAAAATATTCGTTAAATTTTTTTTTAAAATTATTTAGGGAATTTTAGAATATTTTTGAAAATTTTCTTTTGGGCTTTTAAGATATCCAATATATGTATAAACATAATGTATATAAAGTTAGTTAAAAAAAGAGAGGCAAAAACCAAAAAAACAAAAAAAGGAAAAAATAAATATAAACAGGAATGAACAGTGCCCGAAGGCACTATTCCTCCATCTCTTTCCCGAGCATGTGAGTATGGGTTTGTTTCTCTCAAAAAAAAAAAATACAAATTGATAACTCCTACCATTTGAATCCAGATTTAATCAAGCCATTCCCAAATCAATCTAAATAACATTCTCCATACGATTACATCAAATCCTAGGGATAATGGATTCAATTTAAACTCAAAACCTTTGTTAAAAAAACTTTCGGTATAATAGCAGTTCTGTGCGGAAAGAAAAAAAGGAACAACTTCGAATTAGAAAGCCCTATCCATTGGTGATCTTTTTCGAGCCACCTGTGTTCCCCGACCACCAGGGCACCCCACCGACCTCCTGCACCGTCCGACGACTGCCGTCACAGCTGCCGGAGTCGTCTGCAACGTCGGCCAAAACCCCCCCTTATTGCGGACAAGCAGCCTACACGACCCACTTCACAGGTATGGTTCTCCCTCCCCTCGCCTTCGATTTCTGAACCAATTGGTTCTGTGTACTCACAATCTATAGGTTTCATTCCCCGTCAACCAATTTTTGATCTAAATGATCACAAGACGAGCAATCCCAGTTTGAAATCTCGAAAAAACCTTAGTATTAAAACCCAAAAACAGGGCGGTAAACCCAACACAGAACCCATTTTAGAATGAAAATTCTAGAAAGATGATTAGAAATTTCAAAAACTAAATAAATACAGTCCAAGACAACCTACAGGGGATTAAAACCCCAATGTTGGTTTTTTTCGATTATTAAGTTGTTAATAAAACAATTTTGAACATTGACAAAAATAGGGTTTAAAAATATTAGAATTTTAGAAAACTTTTTTGATACGGCGTGCACCCCGACAAACCGGATGACGTGATCACGAACCGAAAGCATCGAAAGGTGCGTATCGACTTCGCGAACGTGTGGGAACTGACGTAGCTCGATTTTGTTGTGCGTGCGAGACGAAATTGATGCGTATCCGTCAAGATACCTCTGTATCGACCTTTTGCAAATTAAGCCATAACTTTGTACACGTTCATCGTATCGAGGCAAAGCTTACCCCAACAGGACCGAATAGATTTTTTGGTCCTATGTGCCAAATTTGGTCCGATTCTGAGAAGGTCGACCGGAACGCCCATTTGGCGGGCTTGCGACCCACTCTAACGGAAGAAATTGTGCACCGCCCGTCGGAATCCAACTTTGGACACACAGTTAGGTTCGTCTTTTCAAACCAGACTCGTAGACATGTAGTTTGACAACTTTAGAGACTATAGATACTGGCACGCATTTCGGTGCAAAACGGGTCCAACGACGGACATGATTTTGACCCAAAATAATAAGTTTGCCCTTGTTCCAGAATTAGACTTTTGGATAGGCGTTTCCTAGACATATCTTTTATACCAAGAATATTCTTGATGTTTGTTTCAGCATCTGGAGCCGTTCGTGGATTTTGAGTTTTCATCGCTAACGTGATTGACTGTTGGAGTTGTCATTCTCGCACCACCAGGCAAGATACCTTGCCTTATTTACTGCTTATAATTAGTTGTATTTTTCTTTATTTAGTTACTACATATTTATTTTCTGTTTATTTTTAGTTGGATCCATGACTTGCTGTTTATAGTTACTCTATTATGCTTTCTTTTATTTCTCCTTCTTGTCTTTTAATATGCATATGGACTTAGTCTTAGAGGACTACCTTTTGTTAGTGACCTTGGGAGGGTGAAGACAGTTAAAATGTATGGGTTATCCAAATCCAAAAGCCGTAGTAACTGCTTAGTACGGTAGTCGTGTCACGGAGGTCACTAGCCTCGAGCTATGTGGACTGATGGATCACGTGGGCTGCTAGCCTCGAGTTATGCCGGCTGATAGTATTGGTACTTGACATGTTCGTGTTGTGAGTTGTTACCTTGTCCTGGGGGAGTCAGTCTTTACTTGCCCATACAGTGAAATGTCTTTTAAATTGCATACTAGAAAGGTTAGGAGACCTTAGTCAATTTTATCTTCTAGTCATGGAATAGGAAAATGTCACATCGCGGAATAGTCTGTTACCCCTTGTCTTTGTTTGGTTGAAGGGGTAGCTCACTGTTTCGATGATGGGATATTGTACCGTGCTATAGTTTGGACAGCTTTCTTTTACTCTTACTTTATGATATATTTTATATCCAGTTTATATGGCATGTTCTTCTCGTATCTTGTTACGTCTCTCTGAGGACCTGGTTATCTCTCCAGTGTGTGCTTTGTGACTTTTTGTAGGTATTCTAGCCAAGGCCGTGATCTTTTCCATTCCTTCAAAGATGATTGCTCTTCGCTCATCCTGCTATTTTATCCATCATTTCCTTATATATTCTCTGTCATTTAAAATAGTTTGTAGTAGATTTATCTCCGTCCAACTACATGTATAAAAGACAGACTTTACTTGATTCTATAAAAGTTTTATTTTCTTATTGTGGATGAGATTAGTTTTCATGGATTACTGCATATAGCTCATGTATACATACGCGGATTTCACATATTGGAGTATACTTCGTATGTATGTAGCTGGCATGTCTACGTACTTAGTCCTAAGTATTTTGGGACTGGAACGTTACACTTGGATCTCCCACATCCCTTAGGCGTCGCTCAGAGTCGAACTCCCAAAGAAGGACATTTGCATACTTCTCAAGGACAATGATGACTCCTTCTACGCAGAGTTCCTCCATAAGAATGTAGCTGCTATAAACGAGAGAAGCCTCAACCAGCAACCAACTTACACAAGGCCGATCGTCGCTCGAATTTAAGTTTGGATCTCGCATGGTGGTGAAGGATGCCGAAAAGAAGACATCGACTCTTCAGAGGAGAATATTCCCTTTTATAGGACCGAGAGTGGCCTAGGGCGCACACCACATGGCCGACGGTCAGAATTCCCGTATTAATGGGACAAAACTAAGACTCAGCACTTTGAATGTTGGTCTTAGACCCTTGGAATTCCCCATATTATAGTGGCAATTAAGAGGAAAGTCCTTAAAGAGCGGGTATTTATCGCTCTTTACTTAAAGAAGCCAGAGCCTTCAAATCAGAGGTGCAGCTACCTTCCTGCGCCAACCTCAGAAACAAGATGGTGGTAGGGCCCTCCTCCCTTTCTATTATTGCATAAGCCAGTGTCTGCACTCCAGAGGGACAGCTATCTGCCTGCGCTAATCTCAGGCGCGCAAGGGTGACATACCCTTCCCTTCGCAACCAACGCCTTCACTGTTCCGAGGCGCAGCTACTTACCTGCATCTGTATGAGGCGCAGGAAGGTGATATGCTCACACCATCTCCATTCCTACGACACAGTCATCTGCTCCGGATCAGAAGCTTAAGTCACTTCTCTACAAGAGACTTGGAAACTCCCATCGCAATCTATGCAAGTCAACCTGTCGCTCCAAAAGCACAGTAACCTCGTCAATCTTTTGATCGGTGACCCCAGAGTCCCATCAAAGGCGCTAGAAAGACATCTTCAAGGGATCTTCTCATCCAGTCAGCCTCTTGATTGGTGACCCCAGAGTCCCATAAATGGTGCTAGAAAGCCATAACAAGGTTGATTTATCGGCAGATCGTCAACGGAGTAAAGGAGCCACTGTAGTGCTCGATCTCCATCGTTACACTTTTCTACAAACCTCTTCTCCCTGTATTTAGAATATCCTATTTAGGACTTCCTTCTTTGTACACAGATACCTTATACGTTCAATCAAGCAAAAAGTTCGTTCAATCTTTTGTTACGTCGAACAGGGTACAACAGCAATTGATAGTAATTTTGACGTAGGGTCCTGTAGATGGCTTTTCGAGCTCAGCATCAGCCTCCCTTGACTTGCATTTGTGGTTTATCACGTCACGCAGGTCGAATGAGGGAGATTTCACTTCTACACTTTCGATATGCGATCGGGTGAATCGAGCTCATAGAAGTACAGAAAAGTCAGACACTTGACCGATATCATGCGCATAATAAAGTCTGTTCAATGAGTCGATCTTGTAGAGCCTTTCATCTGAAGCATGTGTTCAACGGGGTGGACAGCGGCTTGGGCTCACATGGCCTGCATCGTCTTGGACTTATTTGGACTAACGCCTATTGGGCATAGCACAGGGAGTCAATGGCATGACCCAGTGGTTAGATTTCGTTTTCCAAGAAATTCTATGGAAGATATTTCTCCTTCTCTTCCTTTGTGCGCCTATGTTGAGGAATACTAGGTGTATCTTCTTGGGCATCAACATGCACCGGAAGCTTCGTGTGTTTTGATTTAGACGTATTGTGCCTCTGTGACTCTTATTGTAGTCACGAGTTTCGGGAGTCAGCATTATTCCTCTTCGGGGCTCACGAATGCGAGGGTTTGGAAGGGCGTCATCCCCTAAGTTCCCAGCATCATGGTGCTTTCCTCTACCGGAACTAGGGCTCTGAGCCTTCTCCTTCCCGGACACAGAGGGTAGCGGCATAGGCGGGATATACAGGAGATTGATACGTGGTTTCATCAGCAAAAACTGGCTACACATCTTCCGCCGTCTTTGGGGTTCGCTCAGCAGTCTTGGACACCTAGACGTTGTAGGTATTTTTAGGCTTTGCCAGCCATGGATAGGGGTTTGAATCTCCGAAGAGCATATCTTCATAGGCATGTTGGTTGAAACGAACCAACATATTTTGGGATGATCCCAGTTTCGTACTATATGATTGCGTCACCTCATTCTCGTCGGAGGAGAAGGCAGTCCTAGCAGAGTTGCCAGATTTGTTGCCATTACAAATTAAGTAAAAGAAAACTTTATTGCTTTTGCCTTTTTGGATTACAAACAAAAAAGTACAATTGAAACCCTAGCAATGAGGATTCGTAGTACAAGATACTTTTTTTAGAAAAGTGTGGAGATGGAAATCGAATATTGTAGTGACTCCTTTACTCCATTGACGATTGATAGGTAAGGCCTTTCTATTTGATCTGCTTTCTCTTTGTATATGTGTGTTTCTTCTTTTCTGTGTGTCCCTAGAAGGGAGGGGGAATGCCCTTATTTATAGCCGCGCGCCTTGAGGTGGTGATAAGATGCGATCAGCTAAAGGATCAACACAATCTTTGATGTTTATATCTATATACGACAGCGGATTAGCCATAAATCCCCGTCAAGGTGACATATGGCATTGATTGGAGATCCACTACAAAATCTTGGAGGCGCCATTGTGGAAGTTGGTTTATTGCACTTACCAATGACGACTGCTAATCGTGTGGTCCGGTCGTGATGACACCTGGCACATACTGTGTCACGACCCGCACCCACTTTTTTGGGTACGAGTACGTAGCCTAGTCCAACCTACGCCTTAGCATCGGAGGTAGTACGCTATCCAGGTATCAATGTCAATCTCAAACACAACAAAATCATATCTAATTACTCATTCACAATAATGATTCAAATTACAAATTTAATATTTTATCAAAACGACATTCGGGAACAAACCCGCTAAAATAAATAAACTATCTAATCTAGAATCTAAGGTCGACCTCTATCTCCATCTGTATGGTCCTTAGCGCAAAAGTAGGAATCATGCCAAGTCACCTACAAAGATTCAGTCAGAAAAGGAGCAAAGTACAACCCTATTGTAGTAATATAACTTAATACAAAATAAGCTAGACAAATAGAGATGCAATGTAATCGTAAAGGAACATGCATAATAACTGGAAACGATAACATGTACAAGAAGCTACTAGCCGAAACATGTATGAACATACAACTAGAAAATGAACATGAATAATGAACCTAACGTATGAACGCCTGGGCTAATACGGCACATCATAGATGGCTATCCATATTTTTAGTACGGCTAACCCATACGTGAGGTGTATGATTTAGCTATCCACATTAACATTCATTGAGGTTTGTTCACATACCTACTTAGCATTTTCCCTTCCGACTCACTAAACAGTCAATAAATGATTCATTGACACAATTAGCCTAACGTGTCATAATCGTGTCACAACTGGATCTCAATGAAAACACAATAATGAATAGCATTACAATGTAATAAGAACATAAAGCAATATTGTACTTGCCTGAATTCCTGAACAAACTGGTTCAACGTAATAAATAAAATAATAAACAAATTTTTGAATTTTTTGAAAAATTATATGTTGTAGATCTTCATGTCAGCTTTCCAAAACTTCAAACGGATTGCATAATGGAGTTTTAGATCTCCCAAAATCTCGAAAATAGTTCGACATATCAATTTTTGGACAACGGACACTCAAATAAATCACCAAAAATTCACGTAAATAATTACTGAAAAGATATGCTTCTAACAAAAAAAGGCACTTGAAATGGACATCGGGGTTGATCGCAATCGCCTCATGAAGTTGGTGGATCTCTAAGATCAAACCACAAAGGAGGCTACTTCTACTGCTACGACTGCTGCTGCCGCTGTCGCGGCCACCGCCGGCTGTCCCTCCCCTGAGCACCACTCCGACCTCCTCCTCCTCTTCTACTTCTTAAAACTTATTCTCTTTATTTTTTAATTCAACCTAGGTCAAATTTTGATTTAATTGGTTTCATTTTGGAATTTGGTTAGATTCAAAAATTGGAAATGTTGAGATCAAAATCCAAATTTTTCCAAGGCAAGCCCTCATCTAACTCGTTGAATTATTTCTTAAATTTTAATATTATTGTCAAAATTTATATTATAGTTAAAATTCTGAAATAATATTCTGATTTTGTCCATGTCTAGAAATTTGTATGGAATTTAGGGCATATAAACATAGATACAATGTTGGGACACGATAAAGACAAATGGATACAAAAGATGGATCATGATGTTTCATTTTTAACTATGGTAATTAGGTAGAATTAATTGTTGATTACATATATATTTCCATGAATATAATATGAATTATTTGGTTAGTATAGATATTTATTATTATTATTAGTATTAGTTGTATCTATGTCTATGCAAAGTAAGAGGTGTGCTCTTGTGTGTTTTTCTAAATTGATAAGTTTCTAAGTTTTGTTTGTTCTTCTATTTAAAGTTCCCAAGTGACTATAGTTTAGACTCGATCCAAATTTTCTAGATTTTATGAACTTTTGGTATCATAAATAGTTATGTCATAATTGTGAGCATTTTCAAGAAATTATAAATTTTTATAATCTTTTAATTCTGTCCAATATTTTATATATAGTGGAATAAGCCTGGAAAATTACTCTTGAATAATTAAAGTATGAAATTATGGATATCGGATATCTAGGTGACTATAGTATCGAACTTCGGAATAAATGTAGATTTATTTGGACTCCTAGAGACAAATTTATTAATAGGATTTATAACATCCACATTCTTGTACTTGAATTTAAGAAAATGAATCATAGGGAATCACTAAAAGGATTTACACAAAATACCTATCTAGGTTGATTTCGAAAACCCAATAATTGAATCCAAATTCCGAGGATTTATAGTTCTACATGAATAACTTACCTTCAAATTATTACATCAAATTGTTTTCTAGGTAGTAGTTTACCCTTACCCTAAAATTTTAGATCTTGGATTGGTTGTATTTACCGAAGAACATATTTTGCTATTTTCATAGAAATGTATTGACTTGGAATTTCTTTTATAAGAATTGGACATCTACGTTATAACCTAAGGACTAATACCTTAATAATGAATGTGTAATTAAATTTTCATAGAGGCTTAGCACTTGGATTTAAATATTATCATGTTCTAATATATTATGCTTGTTTGACTGTGTCATGGCACTTAAAAAAACGTCTGAAATAATTTAGCAACCTTGCCAAGCTAAGAAAAGTTTTTTACTTGATCTTGTCTATAAATTTATATATATACAATTGCGTGTGATTTTCGGTGTTGAGTTGTTCCACCGAAGGGATCGGCGTACCCGGATATTAATTACGTGGTCCGGTGTTGAGAGTTGCTCCACCGAAGGGGTCGACGTACCCGATTATTATATTATTATCTATTATAAAATTTTGGAGTCAATAAATACAAATGAGACTCTGCCAAAATTTTCAATAATTTTGAGAGTTAACCAAATTTAGAAAGTTTCATAATTAGGAAAACCTAATTGAATAGTCTATGTTTATATCCAGCTTCCTAGTCAACAAGATATTACCATATGGCGTGTTGTTCCGACACACGAGATGGTAATAAGTTGGATAATCTTCTGCCAACAAGAGACTACCATATGACGTATTGTATTTTGACATACGAGATGGTAATCGAGTTGGAATCTGATATTAGACCTAGGAGTCAATAGACTATTGTATGTGTTTGTAGTTACATCATGGGATGGGAGAGAACAACTGGATCACATCTATCAAAATCTCTGCAATATAATAACAACAGTAAAAGCTGATCAGTAGTCCCGCATCTGTAAGGTCTTGCGATGTCGGGGGTGAGGCCTAGCTCACCAACAGAGAACAGTCCAGTAAATTTCGAGAATAAAATCAAAATTTAAAAAGTTAATACATACAAGTTTTCCACAAGATGTGGGGGGTCGGATCTAAGGCACCGTATCCAATCCAGACACCACCTGGTCCCGGGTAAATGGGATTATTGTCAGAAAAATATAGAGTGATCGTGATCCAAATATGTTCTCTAAACTGCATCATCATATAGAAAATTTAACTATGATTATGGTTGTGAATTTAGATGATTGTGATGGTATCGCTATTTATGAATTACTAGGATTTGGTTGTAGAACAAATACCGAGGAATTCACTAGAATAGAATCTAGTCACAGTCATATTTTAAGTTAACGTTATAATCCCTCTGAATTAATTTCTTAATTTTTTACTTTGGAATTTCTAAAATCCGATCATCTCAGAGATTCTTAATTTATTTATTTTATTTACTCGTCTGTGACTGAGGGCTTGCATGTTGTTTGAAGACCTAGTATTATTCACTAGATTTGTAGACCAATGAGCTAATATTGTACATTGGAGAGAAGCTAGAGAACAAGAACGATATGGGACAATTGAAGGCAATTATATTGAAATCAGATCTTCTCATCATCAATTCAGGTATATAAATATATAATTATATTGGGTTAATAGTTGTATTGGGTAGAATAATCTATCTCAAATTTATAGTTTCAGAATGTCCTTTGAATAATATTAATTTTATTTTGCAAGGATGACCTGAAATGAACCTATCCTAGAACCTTACGGGTGACAATCGCGAATATGGGTACTAGAGTATTCGTATGTCGCGTAGCCTGGGGATGCTGTTACGTACCCGGCTCGTCGTATTCTGGGAGCGGAGCGTGACACGCATGTAGGCTTGATGTCTCTTAGCCGCATGACTTGATCTGGTTTGGACTTTAGTGGACCTTAGAGTTTTTTATGCTTCTACACCATATATAGAAATCGTGCAGGAAAAGTACGTATACCGGGAAAGGGAGTGACATACTTTTACCATTTTAGGTTACCTAATTAATTCTACAATTATCTGGAATCTCATGCCAGGGACAATAGATATTCTCTCGGCTCGTTTTTTTCTATTTTTTTGCTTAAAAACATTTTTTCTAATTTATTTCAAGAACATATTTATTATAATACTTTCTAGTCAGGAATTAATCTGATTATTTTATTTGGTCTGATGTGTCTACTAAACATTGATGTTTTTAATATATGTTGTGATTTTTTGCAGTAGCATTATTCTAACGCAAAAAAAAATCTAATTTCATTCTTGGGCACAAACTTTGTTAAATTGAGGAAGTACATAATTTGTATTATGTGATCAAATTCTCTAGTACTTTCCTTGATCATTGTAGAATGGCCTTCACTTGCTCGCCTTGTTCACTATAGAATGGTGTTAGGACACAGTGAAAATAAACCCAAGAAATTAGAGAATACCTCAAAAAAAATTCACAACCGCAAAGACAAAAATTTACGTGGTACGGCTAAGATGCCTACTTCGGCGGATGAGGGCGATTTAGTTCCACTATGAAGAAGAAAATGAATTACAATAGCTCTTCCAACACTTATATCCTTGCTCTCAAGTACTCTCTGCCACAAAGATAAAGAAGAAGACAAAACTCTTTAAAACTTTTGTATTGAACTTATTCAACAACTTTAGTTCTCTTGTGTTGAACTTATTCAACAACTTTCATTGAGCATGCTGAGATATCCCAAGGAGAACCATTAGACCCCTTTATATAGCATGTCATGTATCCATATATGGAAATCCAATATTATGCAGGCTTACCATATATTAGAAATCCATATATGGAGATATCTCATATATGGAAAACCAATATATGAAAATTCAATCAAATATGATCAAATATATGGTCAAAGTCAAAAAAGGTCATGAGCCTATTTTTTGGACATTTTTTTTATCTCTCTCCCTCGACAAGTTTTACCACAAAATTGAGTCGACACACTTCTCCACCGCATAGCTTCACCATATCAACCACTTGTCAATCCCACACCTAAGGCTCTCAAGCAAAAGGTAGGACTTGGAGCAAGTCCAAGCAATGTTGGAACTTAGCTCCTGGAACAACCCTAATTAAACAATATATCAGCGGGATTGTCCTTTGTATGAACCTTTTCAAGTGCAATAATACTGTCTTCTACAACATCTCGTATAAAGGGGTAGTGGACATCAGTATGCTCGGTCCTCGCATGATGGACTTGATTCTTTGCCAAATGAATAGCACTCATGCTATCAAAATGCACATCAACCTGCTTTACCCCTAATTCAGCAATCAAGCTATGAAGCCATAGGCTTTCTTTCACAGCCTTTGTCACTGCCATATACTCTGCTTTCGTTGTCGATAATGCAACCGTAGCCTGCAACATAGACCTCCAACTGACTGGTACACCATGCAGAACAAACATGTATCCAGTAGTTCACATGCGCCTATCTAGATCACCAACATAGCCTGAATACACATATTCATTATCCTGACTAAAGTCACCACCAATGTGTAATCCTATATCGATGGTCCCCTTCAAGTACTAGAATATCCACTTCATAGATTCCCAGTGCTTATTTCCCGGATTAGCCATAAAGCAACTAACCACACTTATGGCCTATACAATGTCTGGTCGAGTGCACATCATAGCATACATCAAGCTGCCAACTACACTCGCATAAGGAACTCGAGCCATGTGCTCCTTCTTCTCGTCTATGGTAGGGGATAACTTGGTTGAGAGCCTAAAGTGGCCAACAAAGGGAGTAGAATAGACTTTGCATCTTCCATACCAAAATGAGTAATAATCTTCTCAATGTAGGACTTCTGAGACAAAGATAACCTTCGTTTCTCCCTCTTTCTTTTAATTTCCATCCCCAAAATCTTCTTGGCTCCACCCAAGTTCTTCATCTCAAACTCTGACCTAAGTTGAGACTTCAGTTTATCTATCTCTATCAAGCTTTTTAAGGCAATAAGTATATCATCCACATAAAAAACAATATATAGGTAAAACCTCCACCACGAAGTTTATGAAAGTAAATGCAACAGTCATAATTAGTTCGGGTAAAATCGTGTCATGTCATGAAGGTGTCGAACCTCTAGTACCACTGTCAAGACGACTGCTTTAACCCATACAACAATTTTTTTAACAAACACACATGAGTTTTCTTGCCAACCACCTTGAAGCCCTCCGGTTGATGCATATGAATTTCTTCATCAAGGTCGCCATACAAGAATGTCGTTTTCACATCGAGTTCCATGGGTGTTCTTGACCACCAAAGAAAAGATCTCATTGTAGCCCACTCCTTCCGTTTGTGCGAAGCCCTTTTCCACTAATCTTGCCTTAAATCGAATGCCACCTAACTCTAGAGAAGCTTCATTCTTCTTGTATACCCACTAGCAGCCTATAGCTCGCTTGTCTTTGGAAAATGAGACCAAATACCATGTATAGTTCGTGTCGAAAGACTATATCTCTTCCTGCATAGATACCATCCAATTCTTATTGCTAGTATCCTTGGCAGCCTGTTTGAAGGCGATAGGCTCGTCATCCTCCACTGGTAGTGCATATGCCATAGTGTTTCATTGGTTCATCAAATCCATACATATGTACTCGCTTGATCGGTCTCCTTTGCCTAGTGGTGGCAAAGGAATCTTGTTGCTGGTGCTGCACTTACTCTAGTTGTTTTTCTTATGGGGCTTGGTGAACATCTTCTGAAACCTCTATCTCATCTGATGCATCCTCAGACGACTAAATCTCAACAGTTTAAGATTTGCTAGATATACCACCATCCTGATTGGACTCACTCTTGTTGCTTGAAGTCAATACTGAAGACTCATCGAATACGACATCCCCTCTGATCAAGGACTTCTCATCCTCCATGTAGTACAGAAGGTATCCCTTCACTCCTTGTGTATATGCTAAGAAAATGGCTTTCTTGGCTCTCGGATCCAACTTACCTTTATTGACATGATAGTAAGCTCTGCATCCAAACACGCACAAAGTGTTATAATCTGTTGGTTTATCGGTCATCTACTAATATGGAGTCTTATAGTCTATAGCTGGAGTTATTGATCTATTAACCAAGTACCAACCATGTGTATAGAATCTGTCCACCATTCCTTGTCTAAACCGGCATTGGAGAGCATACATCTTGCTCTCTCAAGCAAGGTTCGGTTCATCCTCTATGCTAACCTATTCTACTTTGGCATATTCCTAACAGTCTGTAACCCCCATGTCCCAAAATATGTAGGACTTGGTACGTAAACAT
The DNA here is from genome assembly GCA_029216955.1 of Iris pallida. NCBI lineage: Eukaryota > Viridiplantae > Streptophyta > Magnoliopsida > Asparagales > Iridaceae > Iris > Iris pallida. Next base: position 6,318,546 of record JANAVB010006198.1, on the reverse strand, counting down.
CCAGCCGTATAATAAAATATACGTGAGATGTAAAATGCAGTATATAGATGGCCATGATTTACTAATCTTATGCACAAAATAAAAAATAAAGATATTATAAAATCAATTAGGAATTATCATTGTACAAGTTGCTGGATGGAGATAAATCTACTATCAGTAAGAAACTAGAAAGAAGGGGATAGCAAAAATAGGAAGATAAGCCGCAAGCGTGATCCAAGAGCATGTCCTCTTCGATAGGAAGGAGAAGATCATCTTGGCATAAACTCCTACATAAAGTCAAGAAATACACATACCTTGAGGGATCACCAGGTCCTTAGAGGGGCGTAACAAGATACATAAAACATGTCTATTGTAACAATAATTAATATGCATGGAAAGACATAAGTAGAACACAAACAACTACTAGAACAAATAGGATATCACATGAAAGGAACTCTATAGATAATGACATGTCATATATAGTATGGCTACAAAGAAATCGAATGACCTTAGTCCAACGTGGTGCTCCCGGTCCTATAGATAGTAGTCCTGTATGGTGCTTCCTAACTATAGTAAGTATCTATCGTAGCCCTACGTGAGTCGAGAGTGGTCAAGTAGCCAATCCTAATATTGGTTGATGGTTAAGTCAAAGTAACATGGAACACATGATCAAGTCAAGTCAAATCGCTCAAGTAACGAACACTAACAAAGTCATGGATAGAAATATGCAAACAATTAATGAAACAACAAATGATAAAAGTATGAGACATGAAAATAAATCATATCAAGGCTGCAGGTATATACTAAAAAAGAGACATGAACAAGAAAGGAAACATGCATGTAAATAAACTGTACAAAGTCGACAAGGTATACTTGCTTGGTAGTGACGCTTGGAGTGGTACGATGTTTATGATGGCACGTAATTGACTTCGGTGTTCAAACTTTACAAGATGGCCTCCGATGATAGCACAGACTATTCTATCGAGTCCAGAACAGTCCAATTAGTTTGTATCGACATAAGGAAGTCCAGTTTTGTAAGAGAATAGAAAATACGATTAGCCATGATCAGCCATGATAATCAATAAGATTTTGTAGAGAAAATAGTTATACTATTTTAGAAAATATTTATAATAAAAATGTTATTTTATTATCCCAAAATATTTAGATGAATATATAGGGCACCAGGGGCCTGCGTCCGTAACGTCCAAAAATCGTCAGAGGGCATCATGTGTAAGGGGGTACGTCCATAACGCTCTAAAAAACGTCAGAGGGCACCTGGGACCCGCGTCTCCGGAGGAGCGCACAGGTAATCAGAAAAGTGCAAAGAAGCCCATACGTCAGGTATTGTTCTCCCTACCCAATGCCTAGTATCATCATCTCCATGACTGATATGAACCTCTAATAACCGCCAAGTCTTCTAATATATAATTCTATTGGCAGTTACTCCTATCCGTCGCACGCTCCATACGTATCGGTGGCCAGCCGACTATGCGGGTACATGTCCTACATGTGACTCACAACACATGGTAAAGCAAGTGTCAAGACCGTATGAGATATACCAATACCTCGTCAACAATGGGTGGTCACTAAACTAAGTCAATGCAAGAAAAATAAATAAAAGCAAGAAAATGACCGATAGAGTCGCTTGCCCCCAAGTGTGACTTGGATGCACAGTTTTATAATAACAACAAATAAGAATTACTAAAAATAATAACTAAAAATAAGAATATATAAATCACAGAGTAAGGTGGCAAGGTATCTTGCAGGGCAGTGCAAAAAAAGCAAATCCAAGCAATCAGCCACGTCAACAATAAACCTCATGATCCACGAACGGCTCCGAATACTGAAACAAACATCAAGAACGTTCTTGGTGTAAAAGATATATCTAGAAAATGCCTGTCCAAAAGTCTAATTCTTTAACAGGGATAAAATCATAATTTCGGGTCAAAAACTATGTCCGTCGTTGGACCCATCTTGTACCAAAATGCGTGCCAATGTCTACGGTCTCTAAAGTCGTCAAACTACTTGTCTATGGATCCGGTTTGAGGAGATGAACCCAACGGTATGTCCAATTTTGGATTCCGATGAGCCGTGCACAATTTTGCCCGTTGGATCGGGTCGCGGGCTCGCCAAACAGGTGTTTCGGTCAACCTACTCTGAATCAGACCAAACTTGGCATACATGACCAGAAAATTAATGCGGTCCTGATGGCACAGGTTTCGTGTCGATCTGACGAACCTGCACGAAGTTATGGCCAAGTTTGCAAAACATCGATACGGGGGTATCTCGACGGATAAGCACTGATTTCGTCGCGCACGCACAACGAAATCGGGTTCCGTCAGTTCCCACACATCGGCAACATCCATACGTGCCTTTTGATGCATATAGTACACGATCACGTCGTTCGATTTGTCGAGGCGCATGCCGTATCAGACAGATTTCTAAATTTTGAAAACATAATTGACAATTTTTTGTGGAACATTAACCAAGTGTAACTTTTTACTTACTAGATGAAAAGTGATTCCAGAAGGTGCGTTACAATATCGTATATATTGTGTTTGACTTTCCTTAATTAGTTTGTCAAAATATTTAGTAATCGGTCCAAAAAACGGCTTCCAAGTTGGTAATTTAAAACAGTTTTTAATGCTATAGAAAATAGGTTTTTTGCTAACTCCGTCTCGATTTTTCGAGCAAGTTAGTGGGTCGTTTTGAAATCCGTCTGAAGGATCTCGAAAAGGGTCATGTGGGCTTCGTATAGAAATTCGTAGAAGTGAAAACGAAGGAGCGTGCATGAAGAAATTAGATCGAGAAGACGGGTACCTCGCTGCATTTATAAAACAGGGTGTTCGGTCTCGCGGCTCTGTTTGTCGTCGTTCTCCAGCGATGCGGCGGTCGACGTCCAAGTACAGGCGATAGGGTGGCTGCGTATGGACGTCAGCAAGGCTCGGGTGCAGGGAATTGAAGTTTCGTGGAGAATCGAGGAAGGATTTTGATGAAATCAAATTTTCGGTTTTATGGAGTATATAGGATTTAAATCCGAAATTAACTGGAATTTGATTCAGTTTTTTATTCGGATTTGAATCTAGTAGATAATCCAATTATGAGTGTATAGGAAAAGATTTGGATCAATTTGATGGGGATTCAGATTTGTTTTGAAATTTTGAATTCTCACGGGAATATCCGCTCGCGAGCCCGGGGGGTACTTTTGTTTTTATATTATCTTTTTTTTAATCTTTTTATAACTCTCTTTCTTTTTCAAATTCCTTTTCTTTTTCCTTTCTAATTTAATACTTTTTCCTTTCAAATTATTATTTCTATTTATTTTCTAATTTAATTTCTTTCGCAATAATATATTTGAATATACATATATCCACACATGTATATGTATTCACATATACACGTATATGTAAAATTCGACCAATTATAACTCCTAAAATTCTTTTTATGTATATATGCTCATATATATTTTTCATATATATATATATATATATATATATATATATATATATATATATATATATATATATATATATATATATATATATATATATATATATACAAAATATATATATATATATATATATATATATATATATTTTTTTTTTTTTATATATATATATATATATATATATATATATATATATATATATATATATATATATATACATATAACTCATTGTTGTTATTAGTTATTATTATTAATCACATACTTACATTTGTTCATAAATTGTCTTAGCTAACATTTTTAATTATTTTAATTGCTTTTAAAAATAGAGGGTTATACATCCTTCCCAACTTAAAGAAATTTCGTTATCGAAATTAAACTGGGGTAGGGGGGTCGAATGCAATACAAGGCAAGGAATTATTATGGATCTAACATGTGCAAGACATATCTTGGTTGTCAAACAAATGAGGGTAGCAATTTCGAATGTCGTCCTCGCGCTCCCAAGTAGACTCTTCCGGCTAGTGATGCTTCCAAGCCACATGAACCAATGGAATCGATTGATTCCGCAACACCTTCACTCGACGATCAAGGATGCCTACCGGTTGCTCTTGGTACGACAAACTCGGTCCAACAGTAATTTCGGAGTGATCGAGCATGTGACTGCTGTCGGCCACGTATCACCTCAGCTGCGACACATGGAATACGTCATGTACTCCCTCGAGAGACGGTGGCAATGCCAATCTATAGGAAACCTCTCCAACACGTTCCAAGACATCGAAAAGGCCCGATGTATCTTGGACTTAACTTGCCACGTCCTCCGAAGCAAATCGTGCCTCTAGTGGGAGATATCTTCAAGAAAACATGGTCGTCTTCCTTGAACTCCAAGGGTCAACGATGATTATCAGCCCACTGCTTCTGTCGATCTTGTGCTGCTCGTAGGTGGTCTTGTATCCTCTTAACCTTCTCTACTGTACTCAAAACCAACTCAGGACCCAATATCTGTCGCTCTCATATGTTGCTCCAACAGACAGGAGATCGATATTTTCTACCATACAACGCTTCAAACAGAGCCATCTGAATGCTCGCTTGATAGCTATTGTTGCAGAAAAACTCTACAAGATGAAGGTGGTCCTCCCATGATCCTCCAAAATCAAGCATACACGATCTCAACATGTCCTCTAGCGTCTAAATCATACGCTCTGACTGGCTGGCTATCTATGGATGGTACGATGTCTTAACCTTCAAAAGCGTCTCCAAACTTTCTTGTATACTCCTTCAAAAGTACAAGGTGAACCGTGAGTCACGATCCGACACGATGCTCACTGGTATGCCGTGTAGCTTCACAATCTGCTTCATATATATATCCGCCAAAACTTCTGTGGACTGTCCCACTCTAAAAGGTAAGAAGTGGGCTGATTTTGTAAGTCTATCAACGATCACCCATACCGCATCTCGTCCACTAGGAATCTGAGGAAATCCTGTGACGAAGTCAATCGTAATGTGCTCCCATTTTCACTCGAGGATGGGTAGCGGCTGCAATAACCCGGCCGTCCTCTGGTGCTCGGCCTTCACTTGTTGGTATACCAAACAATTAGCCATGAAACGAGCTATCTCCCGCTTCATTCCGTGCCACCAATAATACTGTCGTATGTCCCGGTACATCTTAGTTCCTCCAGGATGAATAGATTAAGTCGAACTGTGTGCTTCTGTCGTCAACTCCTGTCGTAATTCTCCATTAGGAACATAAGTACGATCACCATATCGCAATATCACATCGAGATGAATCCTCAATCCTGTCAGCTCTCCTGCTTCAGTCCTCTCTCTAAGCCGTCAAAATCTAGCATCCGTGGGCAATGTCGCCTTGATCTCTCTACTAATGGTGATTGTACTTAGAGATTGGCTAATACGCCATCTGCTCCAGGCAATACTACCTCGATACCAAGATGCTATAAGTCTCTATTCAACTCCTTCTATGCGGTCAAGAAGTGTGCCATAGGCCTCCGGCTAATACGTCTGCCACGATATTAGCCTTGTCCGGATGATAATGTAGTTCGATCTCGTAATCCTTCATCAACTCCAACCAACGTCGTTGTCGCATATTCAACTCTTTTTGTGTGAACACATACTTGAGGCTCTTATGATCAGTGTAGATGTCAACCTTCTTACCGTACAAGTAGTGTCTCCATAGCTTCAAAGCAAAGATAATCGCTGCGAGCTCTAGATCGTAGGTCGGATAATTCTTCTCATGCACCCTCAACTGCCTTGATATGTAAGCCACTACGCGACTGTACTGCATCAATACACATCCTAATCCCTTTCCGGATGCATCGCTGTAGATCACAAATCCTCCAGGTCCTGATGGTAGTGTCAAGATAGGTGTTGTGGTCAAGCGCTTCTTCAACTCGTCAAAAGCGGCGTGACACTCATTTGTCTATACAAACTCCTGATCCTTGCAAGTGAGTCGAGTCATAGGCCCCGCTATTCGAGAGAAATCTTCTACGAACCTTCGGTAATATCCTGTAAGTTTGAGGAAACTTCTCATCTCGGAAGCTAATGTGGGAGCGGGCCATGTCTTGACTGCTGTGATCTTCTCAGGATCTACTGATATGCCGTCTCCAGTAACAATGTGTCCAAGAAATGATACTTCCTTGAGAAAAAATTCACACTTGCTAAGCTTCGCGTAAAGTTGCTCATTCCTCAATGTTCTAGCATTAAAAGACAGTAAATGAGTGTGTAGATGTACTTGCCTCGAGCAAAGCAAGAATACTAGTACGAAGATATAGATGTCCGGTGTCCTGTCAATAATGATATACAAACTCAGTTCTAAGCTATGTTCAATATTACACTAGTGGTGTGACACGACTCCTCACTGGATACTAGCCAAGTGGGGACCTAGCATAAAAGTCTAATGTGGAGTGCCACTATATCCAAACTAATTCTCTAGGGTCTTTACACTAGCGTAGGGTGAGGTCCAATACTATAATAACTCAAAACAACTCAAAAAGTTGCACGTCGTAACTATTCAATAATTAAATCAAACTGTACACTAAGTTCCAACAATTTTAGAGATAGACAAAAAGCTAAATTATATATAAAATAAAGTACCAAAATAATCCTTGTTAATTATAAAAATTTATACTAGTTTTTCTGGAATTTATAAACCCTCATAAATATTTATTAAAAATCAGCAAACATAAATACACTAAAATGAGTTCTGTTTTCCTATTTCTATAAAATATCAAAAGCACTTAATAAATGCTAGAAAAATTATAATAAATTAGCTAAATTAACATAATATTTAAATACAATTTTTCCAAGTTTTTTACAGAAATTAAAATATATATAAAAATTCAAAACCAGAAAGTAACAATATATGGAAAAATAATTAATTATAAATTAAGGATAATACATAATCAAAATCTACAGATGTTGTCGGATGATAAAATAAATATCACAAACGTGTCCAGAACGGTCAAATCAGCTAGATTAGCCTACCCATAAGTCCAATTTGGACACAGGGGCAAAACGGTAATTTTGGGTCAAAATGATGTCCGCCGTTGGACACACTTTGCACCGAAAAACGTGTCGGGATAGAAGTCTACAAAATCTAGCAAATTATATGCCCACGAATCCAGAATGATGATACGAACCCAACGGTATGTCCGAAATAGGATTCCGATCTGCCGATCTCAAAATGATACGTTGACGCAGACACTTGGTATCCGGTTTGCACTGAAATGCGTGCCGGAGCAAACGTCTTCAAAACTCAGCAAATTATATGTCAACGAGTCCAGAATGACGATACGAACTCAACGGTATATCCGGAATGGGATTCCGATGAGCCGAACTCAAAGTGACCCGTTGACTCAAAAAGTGGGACCCGCTTTGCACCGAAATACGTACCAGGGCCCACGTTCTCCAAATCAAGCAAATTTTATATGAAAACATGCCAGAACGACGCCACGAGTCTACTGGTGGTGTCAGAAATTGAATCCGGAGTCCCGGGTTCAAAAATGGAATTTTACAAGTGCAATTTAAAGAATTCGGACGGCCAACTTTGGCGTCAAATTCGACCAACCGAACGTGCTTATAAAGAAACGAAACCTAAAGGAGACAGAAAGATGGTTATACCAGCTGTGCACCAGAACTGACGGCGCACAAAACGGAGCTGCGAGGGCGGAGTTACGGGCTGACGAAGTCGGCTCCACGAAACTGTCCAAAAATAGTTCAATTTAAAATGTCAACTTGGTGGCCAGTTTTGAGGTATCAAACGACAAAATAAACGGACAAAAATTGAGGGGAGTGAAGAGCTATATACCAAGATTGCGACGGAACAAGGAGTTCGCCGATCCAACGGTCGGATCTCCCGAAAAATGTGTGCGAAGTCGCTGCGACGGGGCGCCATTTCCGAGTTCAAAACTCGCGCGCGTCGACGGGATTCCGTTCAAAACGCACGAATAGGCTATTCGGCGCGTCGAGGAAGCGGGCGGTGGCCACGGGGTGGCTCGCCAGAGTGCGCGCACGGCCGGGGGGGCTCGTCGGCGGCGACGGCCGTCCGCGGGTGGCGCGCGCGGCGCGTGCGTCTGCTGCGTTTGTGCGTCTGCTGCGGCGCTGGTTGCTGCCGCTGTTGCTGCCAGGTGCGGGGCCGGCCTGGCCGAGCATGGCGACGGCGGCGGGGCCGCGTCGGCGGCGGAGGGGCTGTGCGGTGGTGGCGGCGGTTCGGGTGATGGCGTTAGACGTGGTGGTCGTGATGGGAAGATGATGGTGAGGGTGATGGGAAGATGATAATAATAGAGGAGAAAGAGGAGGAGAAGAGGGAAGTGGCTGTGGGTGTTTGTGGTGGTGGTGGTGTGTTGCTCGGCCATGGGGGTGGTGGGGAGTTCGGCTGAGAGAGCGGATGGGGGAGGGTGCATGCATGTGTAAGGAGAGAGAGTGAGTTAGATATTGTGTGTGTGTGTGTGTATATAAAGAGAGTGAGAGAGAGAGAGTTGATATTTGAATGAGGGAGAGAGAGAAGTCGGTCCTAAAGGGATGGGGGGTGTGAGCTGGTGGTGGGGATGGTTGTAAAGTGAGAGAGAGAGGAAGAGAGAATTATATATGTATATATATAATATATATATATATATATGGGTGTGTATATATTATATATATAGAGAGAGAGGGGGAGATATTTAGAGAGAGGAGGAGAGGAAATGAAGTCGGCCAAGGGGGGGCTGGCTGCTATGGGGAGTGAGGGGGTGAGGTGTGTGTTATGTATTAATGGGAGAGAGAGAATTATATATATATATATATATATATATATATATATATATATATATATATATATATATATATATATACACATGAGATATTTAAGATATTTAATAAATAGAGAGAGAAAGAAATATTTTCGAAATAGAAAAAATAGGAAAATCTTGTGGGGTATTTGGGCAGTCATGATAGGGCAACCTGGAGCTTGGGTTCGGGTTCGGTCGAGCCGGGTCGGGTCGAAATCGAACCGGGTGCAATATTCGAATTAAAATGAGTATTTATAATCGTGGGAAAATAAATAATATGCGAGGACTTCAATAAATGGAACACAAGCGTCATGCGGGTAGTAGGCTTCATGTGGGCTACGTCCATACTTTGGGTCGACTAGGTTGGATCGATGTCAGGTCCCGAAATTAAATTGGAAAATAATTCAGGTTTCACGGTAGAAAATAAATCGGCCAAAATTGACCCGAAAGTTGTGCGAAGAAAATGAAGCACAAAATGGAGTGTCTGAGTGGGACACGAAGGTCATGGGTGAAGAGCGTCTCGAGTAGATCATTCATGAGAAGTTGGTTTCGAAAAAAATGACTGGTCTTGTGCTCCTAAATTAAAAGTCACGGTGACGTGCAAACGAAGATCAAAAATAAAAGTGGGAATAATTATTCAACGATTAATTGGTCTAAGTTGACCCGAAGTTGCGCGATACAAAAAGAGCACAAGGGAATGAGTTCAAGGGGGACAAGATATATCAAAATGAAGATAATCTTGTCTACTCCAAAATCTATGAAGAGAGTTTATAGAGATTGGCATCCCTGACGCTCCAGAAGTCAAAGTCATGGAAAGGTACATTAATGATCTAAACAATTAAATAATAAAACATTTATCTAAAATAATTCATTTAAGAAAAATAAAAATAAACCCTGAAATTCAGGGGGCTTACATCCTACCCACCTTACAAAAATTTCGTCCTCGAAATTAAAAATCATCCCATATGTCAAACTATAACATGTAGCTGCTCTGGCTACAATACTCAATCTGTTACCCTTGTAATCATCTTTTTTTTTCTCTTTACAATCTTTTTGGTTCAGGTTCAACTAAGTCATCATATCATAAACTTCGTCATACATCCTTTAGAATCTTCCATACTAACATGGAACCTTCATGTATACCCTAAACTATAGGTCATTCTCCGGGTATGTTTATAAACCTATAATGCTTAATCATCAACCATATTTCCAACCTCAATTGTAAATACTTGATTCCCTTATCGCATCCTAAGTATCCTTATTCTATCAATCCACAGTTCCATTGCATCATTTGTCGTCAATCTTTTCCTACAGTTTCTCCTTGAAATTATACGTTCAATTCTTATCCTTGGCGTGGAGCCCTTTTCTTTTTACTCAACAAGTCCTCCGAATACAATCCTCGATTTCAAAACTCCCGATTTATTAATTACCAATGTACATATGTCTCTGTCTTGTTCCTTGTCTTTTAACTGATATCTTTTCGATCTCGTACGCAATACGATAACTCATTCTAATTTATTCTATATCAATCCACATATCGATCTACCCTCTAATCACATGTAATTAGCTATGGATAACCAACCAAAATTCTACAAATTCTAAATCCTCAAACTGCTAAGCACAAGATTCTAATCCTCAATCCATAGTCATAACAATATAATATCTCATTTCTCCATCTTAGATACCCTATCATCAAGTCATACTATCAATACAATCATTCTTAATGGTTTCCAAGTCTACTACAGTCAGTCACTCATACTCGTCCTATAAACTTAATCTAACCAATCCCTAGGAAAAGTACTTATCACAATCACACAATACATTTATAGTTATACTACAGGATCAGTCAACAAGGTTTGGCTATTTCGGTCATCTATCAAGTAGAAGGTAACAAGGTCTAAGACTGGGTCAAGCAATCCATAACAGTGTCCAAACAAGTTAAAGGTCAAGCAAGACAGGAAAGTTTATTGGAATATCTCCAAGAATGGTACGAAGACAACGAGATTTATAACGAGAATAATTACCCAAGAGGTTAACGAAGAAGGGTTTAGTCAAGTCATAGGAAAGATGGAACACAAAAATAATTATGTCCAAAAGATAACGCGAAAGCAATCCTATTGGAGAGTCCTAGAGAACCTGTAATCCTAGTTGTAGTGTAGATAGAACAGAGTTAATCAAGACTGGAAAGAATGATAATAAGAATTTATTCTTGCTCATTCGGTCATAACAAAGTGAACCAAGTTGAGATATGATCTGATAACCATATACGTCTTCCTGAAATCATGTTGCCAGAATTCTCGCCACACCAGTAAGCTTATATGCAATAAACGATAGAGTCATAACTATGGTATACACCCTATAATCATATTATCTAGAATCCTCGCCACGCCAACCGGTATGGCTGCGAGAAAATCTAAATTCTATGAATAGGATAGTATATCCGAAATCAGGCTCTATGTTTTTGTCATACCAGCTAATATGGCTGCAATAAATTCTAAACTCCATAACTAAAGCAGACGTTTACCTTATCAGGATATATCATAATTTAATCCACAAAATTTATCACGATGCAAGATCAAAGTTAACAACAAAATCAGAAATTAAATTCAACAACAAATTTAAAGAAGAGCAAATAGAAATAAGTGGAAACTGATTTCTAGATAAGATTAGAGTGAGATTAGAGTGAGATCCTCAGGGGTCATCCCAAGGGTACAAACTTGGTCTAAATTGACCCACTGAAATACAAACAAGAGGCTAATTATAGCTAACGGTCCTATGCTGTGATGAGTTCTCCTATGTTACAATCCCAGGAATCCTCTAGGTGTTCTAAATGTTTATCCCTAGTGTTAACAAGTTGTCATAGATCCTAATTGCAGGCATGCTTGGTACGATAACGTAACCAAACAATTTAGTCGAGACCTGCATGGGCCGCCAAAAAAACATGTCACGATCCGATACCCAAATTATTGGGCCGGGCCGAGCCATGTCCAGCCTACGCTTGGTTTAAAGCGCAGTAAGCTGTTCTAGAATAAACAATAAAAGATCTAAGCAGCTAACAGTTCTAAAATCACATTTAAGGTTCATCACAACACAGCATCTATAAGCGAAGGTAACATAAGCACAGACTTAAATAATATACTTTATAAGTATCTAACTGGAGACAAAGTCCAGTATCCAAATATAAGTACAGATAAAGTCTAAGTCTCAAAACACAAGAAAGATATCTAAGCAAGGTTCCCCGCCGGGGCCTCTTCTGGAGCTAAGGCCAGGTCCTCAATGCAGTACCATAATATGTAACACATAGCGTTTCCTACTCGAAAAGTATACCTACAACGTTATCCTGTCAGGACGGGAGCAAGTACAACCTCTACAACTAAAGTACTGAACATATAATGAAAGAGATGTACAATAAGAAACATGGTGTGATAAGTCTATAAAACAGAAAATACCAGAAACATGGCCTCATGGTACAACTGGGATCACAATATCATAGTAACACAGGGAACATGGCATATCTGGAATCATGGTATATCTCATAATCTAGCATGGCAAGGATACATATGTCATAGAGACAGATGTATATGTAATGTTTAAAACTGTAGCAGGTACGTGATCGGTCAATAGATGTACAATGTACTGTGGTACATGTAAATAAAATGTACATACGTACAAGTCAACAGGCATAGGTGTACATCCGTACAGAAATGCGGGGATAATGGCCTACGGCAAGGTATGCATATAAAATACGACCTCGCTCGCTACTATAGGGGGGTCATGATCACGTACTCTACCAACAGTTTCCCCATAACCCATATTCTAATCATGTGAGAGATACGAGAACAGTAAAACATATGGGAAATACTGGGAGCAGTATAAGCATGGCAGGTACTGGGAGCAGTACAAAACATGTGAATACTCAGAGCCGTATAAAGCATAGTGAAACATGTGCTGAGAACCAGTAAGAAGCATGTGAAGATATGATAACTGTCCTAAGCATGGTAGGGACCAATTTAATGTAACATGTGAAGATTTAACTTGCAGTTATTCAGAAAGCAGTATTTTAACAGGGTTAATACATGTTCTAGCATTAAAAGACAGTAAATGAGTGTGTAGATGTACTTGTCTCAAGCAAAGCAAGAATACTAGTACGAAGATATAGATGTCCGGTGTCCTGTCAATAATGATATACAAACTCAGTTCTAAGCTATGTTCAATATTACACTAGTAGTGTGACACGACTCCTAACTGGATACTAGCCAAGTGGGGACCTAGCATAAAAGTCTAATGTGGAGTGCCACTATATCCAAACTAATTCTCTAGGGTCTTTACACTAGCGTAGGGTGAGGTCCAATACTATAATAACTCAAAACAACTCAAAAGTTGCACGTCGTAACTATTCAATAATTAAATCAAACTGTACACTAAGTTCCAACAATTTTAGAGATAGACAAAAGCTAAATTATATATAAAATAAAGTACCAAAATAATCCTTGTTAAATATAGAAATTTATACTAATTTTTCTGGAATTTATAAACCCTCATAAATATTTATTAAAAATCAGCAAACATAAATACACTAAAAATGAGTTCTGTTTTCCTATTTCTATAAAATACCAAAAGCACTTAATAAATGCTAGAAAAATTATAATAAATTAGCTAAATTAACATAATATTTAAATACAATTTTTTCAAGATTTTTACAGAAATTAAAATATATATAAAAATTCAAAACCAGAAAGTAACAATATATGGAAAAATAATTAATTATAAATTAAGGATAATACATAATCAAAATCTACAGATGTTGTGATGATAAAATATATATCACCAACGTGTCCAGAACGGTCCAATCAGCTAGATTAGCCTACTCATAAGTCCAATTTGGACACAGGGGCAAAACAGTAATTTCGGGTCAAAATGATGTCCGCCGTTGGATACACTTTGTACCGAAAAGCGTGTTGGGATAGAAGTCTACAAAACCTAGCAAATTATATGTCCACGAATCCAAAATGATGATACGAACCCAACGGTATGTCCGAAATAGGATTCCGATGTGCCGATCTCAAAATGATACGTTGACGCGGACACTTGGTATCCGGTTTGCACGGAAATGCGTGCCGGAGCAAACATCTTCAAAACTCAGCAAATTATATGTCAACGAGTCCAGAATGACGATACGAACTCAACGGTATATCCGGAATGGGATTCCGATGAGCCGAACTCAAAGTGACCCGTTGACTCGAAAAGTGGGACCCGCTTTGCACCGAAATGCGTGTCAGGGCCCACGTTCTCCAAATCAAGCAAATTTTATATGAAAACATGCCAGAACGACGCCACAAGTCTACTGGTGGTGTCAGAAATTGAATCCGGAGTCCCGGGTTCAAAATAGAATTTTACAAGTGCAATTTAAAGAATTCGGACGGTCAACTTTAGCGTCGAATTCGACTAACCAAACGTGCTTATAATGAAACAAAACCTAAAGGAGACAGAAAGATGGTTATACCAGCTATGCACCAGAACTGACAGCACACAAAACGGAGCTGCGACGGCGGAGTTACGAGCTAACGAAGTCGGCTCCACGAAACTGTCCAAAAACAGTTCAATTTAAAACGTCAACTTGGTGGCCAGTTTTGAGGTATCAAACGACAAATTAACGGACGAAAATTGAGGGGAGTGAAGAGCTATATACCAAGATTGCGACGGAATAAGGAGTTCGCCGATCCAACGGTCGGAATCTCCCGAAAAATGCGTGCGAAGTCGCTGCGACGGGGCACCATTTCCGAGTTTAAAACTCGCGCGCGTCGACGGGATTTCGTTCAAAACGCACGAATAGACTATTCGGCGCGTCGAAGAAGCGGGCGGTGGCCACGGGGTGGCTCGCCGGAGTGCGCGCACGGCCGGGGGGGCTCGCCGGCGGCGGCGGCCGGCCGCGGTGGCGCGCGCGGCTGCTGCGTTTGTGCGCCTGCTGCGGCGCTGGTTGCTGCCGCTGTTGCTGCCAGGTGCAGGGCCGGCCTGGCCGGGCATGGCGACGGTGGCGGGGCCATGTCGGCGGCGGAGGGGCTATGCGATGGTGGCGGCGGTTCGGGTAATGGTGTTAGACGTGGTGGTGGTGATGGGAAGATGATGGTGAGGGTGATGGGAAGATGATAATAATAGAGGAGGAGGAGGAGGAGGAGAGGGAGGTGGCTGTGGGTGTTTGTGGTGGTGGTGGTGTGTTGCTCGGCCATGGGGGGTGGTGGTGAGTTCGGCTGAGAGAGCAGATGGGGGAGGGTGCATGCATGTATAAAGAGAGAGAGTGAGTTAGATATTGTGTGTGTGTGTGTATATATAAAGAGAGTGAGAGAGAGAGAGAGAGTTGATATTTGAATGGGGGAGAGAGAGAAGTCGGTCCTAAAGGGATGGGGGGGGTGTGAGCTGGTGGTAGGGATGGTGTAAAGTGAGAGAGAGAGGAAGAGAGAATTATATATGTATATATATTATATATATATATGGGTGTGTATATATTATATATATATAGAAAGAGAGGGGGAGATATTTAGAGAGAGGGGGGAGAGGAATGAAGTCGGCCAAGGGGGGGCTGGCTGCTATGGGGAGTGAGGGAGTGAGGTGTGTGTTTATGTATTAATGGGAGAGAGAATTAGATATATATATATATGTATATATATATACACATGAGATATTTAAGATATTTAATAAATAGAGAGAGAAAGAAATATTTTGAAATAGGAAAAATAGGAAAATCTTGTGGGGTATTTGGGCAGTCATGAGAGGGCAACCTGGAGCTTGGGTTCGGGTTCGGTCGAGCCGGGTCGGGTCGAAATCGAACCGGGTGCAATATTCGAATTAAAATGAGTATTTATAATCATGGAAAAATAAATAATATGCGGGGACTCCAATAAATGGAACACAAGCGTCATGCGGGTAGTAGGCTTCATGTGGGCCACGTCCATACTTTGGGTCGACTAGGTTGGATCGATGTCAGGTCCCGAAATTAAATTGGAAAATAATTCAGGTTTCACGGTAGAAAATAAATCGACCAAAATTGACCCGAAAGTTGTGCGAAGAAAATGAAGCACAAAATGGAGTGTCTGAGTGGGACACGAAGGTCATGGGTGAAGAGCGTCTCGAGTAGATCATTCATGAGAAGTTGGTTTCGAAAAAAAATGACTGGTCTTGTGCTCCTAAATTAAAAGTCACGGTGACGTGCAAACGAAGATTAAAAATAAAAGTGGGAATAATTATTCAACGATTAATTGGTCTAAGTTGACCCGAAGTTGCGCGATACAAAAAGAGCACAAGGGAATGAGTTCAAGGGGGACAGGATATATCAAAATGAAGATAATCTTGTCTACTCCAAAATCCATGAAGAGAGTTTACAGAGATTGACATCCCTGACGCTCCCGACTGTGGTGGAAATTGTTGAGAAAATGGTGGTAGTGGTGGTACATTCCCTCCTGGTGGAACAGTCATAGTCTGTCCAGCCTGGCTGACTGGGGGTGCTTGTGTCATCTGATGTACCGTCGATGGGTTCGTTGTAGGTTGTGACTGACCTGGCTGATATGGTGTCACCGAAGTCATCGGAGGATTCTGTCCCTCTGTGGTAGCCGCTTCACCAGACGTGAGAGCCAAGACATAAATACATCTGCTTCTTAGATTCATACTGTTGGCACGAGGAAAAATAGGACGATATTAGGAGAGGTTAGATATGAGGTAATTCAAGTAATCAAAAGAATTTGAAAAGATTAGAAGTCAAAGGAGATACTTGTTCTGGATGAGATACTGTTCATATTCCTATATGCAGGCTTGTTGGGCACAGTCATGTATCCCAACAATATTTTTTGACCTGCAAGGGCCACCACAAAAACATGTAATGCCCCAGTCCTAATATACATAGGACCGAGTACGTGAATATGCCAGCTGCACATATACGAAGAATACTCCAATATATGGAATCCTCGTATACGTACATAAGTTGTATATAAAATAATCACAGGCCAGAAGAATATAATAATCTAATCTCATCACAGCTCAACACAGAAGATATAAGAGTCCAAAATGAATAAAGGTATCAAAAGATAGTCGGGTGGACATACCCACTCCAAACAACTATAAAAATAGTCTCACAAGATCGGAGTCCAACCTCCGCAAAATAGAAAAAAAAGAGATGTAAAAATATCCACTAAATAGTCTAGAAATCAGCAGGAGATGCCTCATCATCAATATAGGATGGATCCAGTGCCGCTCCGCACTCCTGCAAAAACTCGTCTAACCCTGGAAAGATAACTAGGTCCTTAACGGGACGTAACAAGATACAAGAAAACATCATGCCATGTAAACTGTGATATATAATATAAAATAAAAGGGATGCATGCAATAGGGTTCCTGACTATTCTACTGTGAATATGTAGTTAAGAAACAATCCTTCGATGCATGAGCCTTGGCTGTAGATGGGATCGGCATAGTCCCCATATAGGGCACCAGGGGCCTACGTCCGTAACGTCCAAAACGTCCGAAGATCGTCAGAGGGCATCATGTGCAAGGGGGTACGCCCATAACGCTCTAGGAAACGTCAGAGGGCACCTGGGGCCTGCATCTCCGGAGGAGCGCACAAGTAATAAGGAAGTGCAAAGAAGCCCATACGTCAGGTATTGTTCTCCCCACCCAATGTCTAGTATCATCATCTCCATGACTAATATGAACCTCTAGTAACTGCCAAGTCTTCTAATATGCAATTCTATTGGCAGTTACTCCTATCCGTCGCACGCTTCATACGTATCGGTGGGCAACCGACTACGCGGGTACGTGTCCTACATGTGACTCACAACACGTGGTAAACCAAGTGTCAAGGCGGTATGAGATATACCAATACCTCATCAACAATGGGTGCTCACTAGACTAAGTCAATGCAAGAGAAATAAATAAAAGCAAGAAAATGACCGATAGAGTCGCTTGCACCCAAGTGTGACTTGGACGCACAGTTTTATAATAACAACAAATAAAAAATGCTAAAAATAATAACTGAAAATAAGAATATGTAAATCACAGAGTAAGGTGGCAAGGTATCTTTTCTGGCAGTACGGAAATAGCAACTCCAAGCAATCAGTCACGTCAGCAATAAACCTCACAATCCACGAATGACTACGGATGCTGAAACAAACATCAATAACATTTCTGATGTAAAATATATATCTAGGAAATGCCTGTCCAAAAGTTCAAATCTGGAACAGGGGCAAAATCATAATTTCTGGTCAAATCGATATCCACCGTTGGACCCATTTTGCACCGAAATACGTACCAATGTCTACGGTCTCTAAAGTCGTCAAACTACATGTCTATAGATCTGGTTTGAGGAGACGAACCCAGTGGTATGTCCAATTTTGGATTCCGATGAGCCGTGTACAATTTCGTCCGGTGGATCGGGTCGCGGGCTCGCCAAATAGGCGTTTCGGTCAACCTTCTCAGAATCGGATCAAACTTGGCATTCATGACCAAAAAATCGATGTGGTCCTGATGGCACAAGTTTTCGTGTCGATCCGACAAACGTGCACGAAGTTATGGCCAAGTTTGCAAAACGTCGATACGGGGGTATCTCGACGGGTACGCACTGATTTCGTCGCGCACGCGCAACGAAATCGGGTTCCGTCAGTTCCCACACGTCGACAACATCTAAACGCGACTTTCGATGCATATAGTGCACGACCATGTCGCCCAATTTTTTGAGGTGCACGCCGTATCGGACAGATTTCTAAATTTTGAAAACAAAATTGACATTTTTTTTTGTGAAACTTTAACCAAGTGTAACTTTTTACTTACTGGATGAAAAGTAATTTCAGAAGTTGCGTTACAATATCATATATATTGTTTTTGACTGTCTTTAATTAGTTTGTCAAAATATTTTGTAATCGGTCCGAAAAATGGGTCATGTGGTCGTTCTGAAATCCGTCTGAAGGATCTCGAAGAGGGTCATGTGGTCTTCGCATCAAAATTCATAGAAGTAAAAACGAAGGAGCGAGCATGAAGAAATTTGATCGAAAAGATGGGTACCTTGCTGCATTTTCAAAACAGGGTGTTCTGTCTCGCGGCTCGGTTGTCGTCGTTCTCCGGCGATACGGCGGTCGACGACCAAGTGCAAGTGGTGGGATAAATGCGTATGGACGTCAACGAGGCTCGGGTGCAGGGAATTGAAGTTTCGTGGAGAATTGAGGAAGGATTTTGAAGAAATCCAATTTTTAATTTTATGGAGTATATAGGATTTAAATCCGAAATTAACTGGGATTTGATTCAGTTTTTGATTTGGATTTGAATCTAGTAGAGAATCCAATTGTGAGTGTATAGGAAAAGATTTGGATCAATTTGATGGAGATTCGGATTGTTTTGAATTTTTGAATTCTCGCGGGAATATCCGCTCGCGAGCACGGAGGGAGGGGGGGGGGGGGGGGGGGGGGGGTGGGGTTCGGCCAAACTCGAGTACTGTAGCTTTCCTACAGTACTTTTGTTTTTATAATTTTTCTTTTATCTTTTTCTAACTCTTTTTCTTTTTCTAATTCTTTTTCTTTTTCCTTCCTATTTTAATACTTTTTCCTTTCAAATTATTATTCTTATTTATTTTCTAATTTAATTTCTTTCTCAATAATATATTTGAATATATATATATATATATATATATATATATATACGCACACATGTATATGTCTTCACATATACACGTATATATAAAATTCGACCAATTATAACTCCTAAAATTCTCTTTATGTATATATATGCTCATATATATTTTTCATATATATTTATATATATATACATATAATTCATTGTTGTTATTAGTTATTATTATTAATCACATACTTACATTTGTTCATAAATCATCTTAGCTAACATTTTTAATTATTTAATTATTTTAATTTGTTTTAAAAAATAGAGGGTTTTATATGCGACTTGTGCATATGAGTGAGAAAGATCTGTTCTTACTGATCAAGCAGGGGTTACTGAAGAACTTGAAGAATCTAAGTATGGATTTATGTGAGCATTATGTTTATGACAAGCAGCACAGGGTGATCTTTAGTACAAGTAAGCAAAAGATAAGAGGTATTCTCGACTATGTGCATACAAATATATGGGGATCTAGCAGGATTCCTTCCAAGAATGGCGTAAGATACTATGTTACTTTTATTGATGATTATACACGTTATGTTTGGTTGTATTTCATCAAAACCAATGATCAATTATTCAAAAAGTTCAAGCAGTGAAAAATGATGGTGAAGAATAGATCGGGCAGAAAGATAAAGATTTCTATGCTCAAGAAGGCATCATGCGACATTGGACTATGAAAAACCCCCTAAATTTCACAATAGATTTTTTATTTATATTTTGGTATTTGTATGACGAGTACGAATACGTATAAACGAAGTATTTAATTTTTTTATACAAAAGTTTATTATTACATTTTTCATAAGTATAGAAATAACTATTTTTTTCGATATAATATAAGGTAAATATTTTCTAATTTATTCAAGAATAAATATGTCGTCCCAAATTTGCCAAACTTATTATTATTTTTATTAAAGAAATGCTTTTTATTTGATATATAAGTATAGGTACTAATTTTGAAAGTAATATTTATGTAAATAATTTGTGCTATTTGCATACGGTGTACATAAAAATAAATTCATGTATATTTTGTAAAATTTTGGTTTTAGAAAAAATTATTTGAAATTATTTTAAAGTATTTTAAATTAATTAGAATTATATTTTATTTATAAAAAGATATTTTAAATTTATTTACTGTAATCTAAATTGGGAGTAGATTTTATTGGATTAGATTTTAAATAGTTTTAAATTAAAGTGAGATTTATCAAGTGAGATTTAAATCGTTTAAAATCCTTATCTAATTAGGAATCTTCCACCCTATTTATAGGGGGGCATTTCCATTATTTTTTCTACAAAGTTTTTCTCCACAAATTTTCCACCACCATTGTGTGTACCGTGTCGGTGTCCACACTCTTCGTGTCAGCCTGTGTTGACCTCTGGTCTGACCCCGGGTGTCTTTCCAGTATCACAATTCCTCTATTTTTTCGTAAAAATACCCAAAATTCGTCATAAAAATTAGCCTCAGCTACAGCAACATTGAAAAGCCAAAACTCCCAACTTCGGACTCCGTTTCACCTTCTATTTTTTGTTTGAACTATATTGAGGTTAGATTCGATAATTTGTAATTTATTTTAGGAAATCTGTAATATTTTTTTAAAAATTTATTTGAGTATTTGTCCGAAAATCGACACGTCGCACTATTTTTGTGAGATCGAGAGATCCCGAACTCAGTTTTGCGATTCGTTTGATGTTTCAGAAAGGTGACAAGACGATCTATAACATAAATTTTGTTAGAAATTAATTTTAAAAGTTTAAATTTATTTTGGGCTAATATATATTTATATTATTGTCACATCCATTTTTCTAGTTTAAAGGTATTTTGGTGAATGTACTTTTTTGATTATTTTAATATATTATATTATTGGTATTGTGATTTTTGGCCTTTTGATAATATAGCCTTGGTGCAACCTAGCCTAGTGTCTCACCATGACTTAGTGACTTAGTTAGCATGATTAGTTAGTGTCAGCAATCCTATTCTAGTTAGTTTCAAGTTAGAAGCTAATTAGCAAGTTTTGGTTAGAGGCTAGTTAGACCTATTGATTAATAAATCATTTTAACCATAGAGAGAAGCCCAAGACAAGTATTATGAAACCCTAGCCCACCCTTGTTGTGGCCGGCCAAGTAAGGTCAGGAAACCCTATTTAATATCTCATGTTGAGTACTTGTTTCCTTTTTTCATTCCTTCTCTTTCTGGCAAAAACCCTAGGTATGTATCTTTTCTATTTTCTTCATCCTAGTCTTTTGCATTTGGTTCTGATCTATGTTTATGGATTGTTGATGGTGAGAAAACTCAGTTTTGGAGAGCATCGGAGTTTTGGAGTCGCAAGAAAGATCTTCACTTTTGGAGCTTTTATAGGGAATTCACCCTCAATAGGTAATCTCTCCAAAACCCTTCAAATTCATAAATTCTTCCCGTAGATGCATCAATCTAGGTGTCCTCTAGCTGTAGTATGAGTTTTGTAGGAATTGATATTGGTTTGGTGTCTGTATCGGACATGTATCAGTGTTTTGCGTACGTGTTTGATGAAATGCCCAAAAGGAATTTTTATTGTTATTTTCCAAATCATTTTGAATAGAATTGTAGATCTATATATTGCTTATGGGTTTGTGTCACACTAAGGAAAAATTTGTGCTGTATCCATGTCCAAATTGGGCACGAACCCACTCGCATACGAGCCGTTCGTGTGTCCTGCTGCTCGGGCACTGTAGCGGACACGATAGGACACTTTGTGACCCCAAACTTGGTGGACACATAGGGCATATGACTGACACGGGGCTAATCAAGTTTTGTGAGATTGTATCGAGTAGATCTTGAGAAATCTCGTGTGTACTGATTTTGCCTACACTATGCGCATGAAAAAAATCCCGACTGATACGTGTGTCGTATCACGCGTACATGTGTCGTCTGTGTCTCATGTTGTGTCGTGTGTGTAGGCCTATACATGGGCTACACTGGATACGAGCACGAGATGTGTCGTGCCTCGTGTCGTGTCCACAAATCCTTGGACTGACCGCACGAGGAAGTGCAGTCTGCGCACAACTGTGCATGTTTTTGAGTGTCTGGACACTTCGTGTCCTATTGTATGGACACAATACACCCTGTAGGACACATACACATGTTCACGACACGTTCTCTACCATGATTTGTTGTTAAATTGATTTTCGAATAGCAACTTAGGGTTTATTCATTTTTACTGATACTAGGTTTTAATAAATGCATTTCAGAGTTTTTAAAACTGAATTAAATTGCTAATTTATGATTAATTGTTAATGATTAACATGTATACATGTCTAGGTTGATGTTTGCATAGCTGGGTTTCATATGTATTCATGTTTAGGCTTATATTTTGGTTTTTGAATATGTGGGATACTCGATACATGACTGAAAACTGAGTTTCAGAATTTTTAAATGGTTTTTACTGCTAATTCATGGTTAATTTGATGATGATTAACATGTATACATGTTTTAGAGATGAATTACATAGCTGGGTTCATAGTGACATGCAAGTTTGGGTTGTGAATTGGATTTTCGAAGTATCAATACTCTGCTTTGTGAATGACTGATACATAGGTTTCAAATGAACTTAGGTTCATTTAAATCATGTCCATTTCCTAAGTTTTGAATGATATTTGACAATGTTTAACAGGTGGTTATGCTTGAGATCATGTTTACATATATGGGAATCATTGGGATAATCGATTTAGGTTGATTGATTTTCGAATTTGGGTCTTATTGATATTTGAGCTTGGCTCTATGTTATGACACTGTGATAGGATTTATAAACCTGAGATTAGATATTGAATTATTTACAGAGATAATTCCCAGATTGGGATATTATTTCCAGTTTCATTTCATGTTAATATCAGATTCTTGATTCCTTAAAGTACCATTTTTCCTTTCTATTTTATTTTTCCAATTTCTATTTCTTTCATTTCCTTTCTTTCCTTTTTCTCTTATTTTTCCTTGGTTATCATTATGCTTCTATATGTTAGTAGGTATATAGATACTTGATTCAAATGTGGATATCCTATACTTTGATTTCATTTACAGGTAGTTCCTCTATGTAGTTGAATGGTATGCTTTATATTGTGTGATACTATATACCTATATACATACCCATATGAAATGTATGAATAGAATATATATAAGTAGATGTTATGATTGCTATTAGACATAGTCTATAGGTTAATGAATCGGTTTAGGTTTGAACCAATGTGGTCGAGTTGGCTAGCAAGTTGACAAAGTTGACAAAATTCAACTTTAAGTCAAACTTGATCCAAATCGACTCAAATGAGCTTAGAATGAGTTGATAATTTGTGTTTGACCTAAAAATTAGTAAACGGACTAGTTGACTTATAGTTGACCAGGTTTGACCAGGTTTGACCAGGTTTGACCAAAGTTGACCAAGGGTTGACTTTGACCTAGAAGGACCTAGAATCATTTAGAATGCATTGTAGGCTATTATTATTTCATGTTAGACATGTTGTGACCTGTGTTGCTCTAAATAGGACTCAGATACTCCAGCTCAGACTCATATTCTCATCAGACAACCAGAATATCAGGCGAGTACATTCTCTGACCGTTTCATACTTGTTAGAAATTATATTCTTGTCATAGTTTAATTTACTTGATGCTGACACGACATTATCACGGATTAGTACTATATGGATCTTTACACGAGATGTTATCCCCTCGGGTGCATCGAATAGATCGTGTCATGTGCTTTTCACGAATATTATTTATTTTGTGGACCCTTATTATTCATGTATACTCATGTGCTCTCGTGTACTCTCATGATCTCATGAGCTTCATGTATAAACTATCATGTACAATAACATAACCTGTCTAGATTCTTGTGTATTGATTGGGGCTTGGGGGATTAGAAATAGTCATGTGAATAATTATAAAGTAGTGTAATCATGTACAAACTCTTTAGTGTAATCATGTGCAAATTAAGCCGTTCACATGTCTATCTTGTACTCTAAATCGCATAGTCACTTACAGTTCTCTATTATCATATATAGGTAGAGTTGTTATCATTTTCTATCTTTCTTTTTATGCTTATTTCTTACAGTGTTTCATGTATCTTAAACTATCACATGCTTTATATTTTCTGTCAAAATATGAACTGCGTGTGATGTATTGTGCTAGTTTCCGTCCTGATTGGACTGTTGAAAATATTACAGGTGATGAGGAGGAGTTCTGCCCAACATATTATGGCACATGCTTAGATGACACTGATGACTTGGACCCTTAGGAGGATCCTACAGTCGCTGAGGACTTGCCTATTGTCTAGATTAGATCTCTAGGCTAGTTTCCCCTTTTGTTTTCTTATTTCATGTACTTTCAGTTATTGGATATTGGTGATGTTTGTATTTTCATATATTACTCTCATTTGTAGCTAGTTGGAGATTATTCCTTTATCTTATCTTTACATTTATTCTCTTTATTCCACTTTAGATGCTGTGATTGTAAGCCCTCTGAATTTAGGGTTTTTTTTTTCAATTTTCTAAATCAATTATTTTGAATAAATATTGTTATTTGATTATTATTTTATTTAATGTTCTTTTTCGTAACTTTGACTTCTGGAGCGTCAGGGATGCTAATCTCTGGAAACTCTCTTCATGAGTTTGTAGTAGACAAGATTATCTTCATGTTGATATATTATGTCCCACTCAAACTTGTTCCCTTGTACTCTTTTTGCATTGCACAACTTCGGGTCAATTTAGACCGTTTGATTGCTGATTAATTATTAATTAATTTTCCACTTTTATCTTTGATCATCATATGCACGTTGTCGTGACTTTTAATTTAGGAGCACAAGACTAGTCATTTTTTTGAAACTAACTTCTCATGTGGGCCAGGTCAATATTTTGGCTTTACAGGTTTGGGTCGAAAGGGTGTCCCCAATTCAAATCGAAAATAAATGTGACTCCGTGGAATGAATTAAAATTGGGTCTCGTGTCAGAAAAGTTGTGTGAAGCAAATGAAGCACAAGATGGTGTGTCTGAGTGGGGCACGAAGGTCATGAGTGTAGGGTGTCTCGAGTAGATCATGCATGAGAAGTTGGTTTCGAGAAAATGACTAGTCTTGTGCTTCTAAATTAAAAGTCACGACAACGTGCATATGATGATCAAAGATAAAAGTGGGAAATTAATTAATAATTAATCAACGATCAAATGGTCTAAGTTGACCCGAAGTTGTGTAATGCAAAAAGAGTACAAGGGAACAAGTTTAAGTGGAACATGATGTCACGACCCGCACCTGTTTTTTTTTTCGGATACGAGACGTGTCCAAGCCAACCTACACCGCAGAGTCGGCAGTAGAACGCTGCCATGGCCATGATGATCAAAATAAATAAAATAATGCTCATTCACAAAACTAATTTAACTTACAATATTCATAAGTTTTACATTTTGCAGAAAAATATAAACTCTTACAAATATTGAAATGATACAACTCATCTATCTAGCTAATCTCTAGGCTTTTGTCGGCAAGTACACCCGTATCTCCCAGTGCTAAGTGAATCCATGGCTAACCTGAAAAATATTGGTTTTCAGTCAGGAATGGAACGAGTACAATTCACTGAATGCAGTTTTAATAATTGAAAATGACTATACAACAGAGGTTAGCCTTTAGACATATGATTTATATAAAAATAAATGAAGAAAGATAGAATAAAACTGAATACCAAGAACATAAAATAAAATATAATAAAATACTCACCAACTGACCGAATGAAGTACCTTTGATATGTGACCGGTCTCGGGACAATTATGCGACACGGTCTACACTATCTATACGGTATAAAGTTACACGGTCTATACTGTATATGTACACGGTCTATACTGTATAAGCAACAATAAATCACGGTCTACACGGTATAATGCAAGAATAAATCACGGTCTACATGGTATACACGGTATAAGGTCAGATCACACATCGTTGGTAATTCACTTCCCCTAACACCACAAAGAAATAAATCAACAAAAGACTGAAATCACACATCTGTCGACTAACAATGATGTATAGTAAGAATCATTTCTGAATACAAACAATAAACTGTACTCGCCTGGGGTACTTTGCTGTTGAAATCGGTAATCCCGTTGAGTCCAGAATAGTCCGATTGGCTTGAATTAAGTTACAGTCGACTTGCTATGCAAGGTAATTTCGGATGGTGGGGCAGACTGTGCCATCGAGTCCAGAATAGTAAATTGACTAGGGTCGATAGGAAGAATTTCAAATTTCGCAAGAAGGTAGGAAATATGAAACGATACGACTAGTCATGATCAAGGGTTAATCTAATCTAGAAAGAAATTAAATTTAGGAAAATAATCTCATAAAATATGTATAGTTATTTTTAGAACTATATTAGAAATAAAATCTTATTTAGTCAAAAGGTTATTGTAAGGTATTTACGAACTATTTAGAAAATTATAATTGTATATAAAACTTACAAATATGAGATATATAAAGCCCAAACAAATTTTCTTTATCATAAGTCCAATATAGATATAAGCATAGAAGTCGAACCCAATTAAATACCCAAATTCATATACTGCTAACTGTAATAACATAACAGTAATTAGTAGCAAAGATAATATTAATATTTTACTAATAGTAAATATATGCTTGTAAACATTGATTAATTCTATTATAAGGTATAGAAATAATAATATTATTATATTTAATAATAAAATGTTTTGCTGTTAATACCAATTTTACTGAAAATAATAACTTACTAATATATAATATACTAATGAAGAAGCATAATTACGCTTCCGATTTCCCTTAAGTCATGATTTTGAATTGGAAAGTGAGAGATTCCTTTGAAAAGAGGGAACGGGGTTCTCTTCTCCTTGTCGTTACTGAGGAACCAATTATTAAACTTTAATATTTCTCGAGACAGAGAGAGAGGATTAAATGGGGGAAGAGTTAACTGGAGTGAGACGAAGCTTCGTCGGACGATAGGGCTTGGCGGCGGAAGGAGAAGACTGGTGATGGGGGTCGGCAGAGTGGGGAAAGAGAGGCAGAAGAAAAGAGAGGATGAGATAGGTGAGAGAGAGAGGAAAGGAGAAGGTCGACGAGAGATCGAGGGGAAGGATGACGCGGCACGGCGGTCGGCTCCGCGAGGTGAGGCGGAGGGATTCGCTACGGCGGGCGACTGGTGCGATGATGTGTGAACGTCAGTGGCCACGACGCGGGGCTGAGAGATGGCCGCGGAGGCTCAGGGCAAGGGACGCGTGCGATGGACGCGGATGTGACCGGCTCGTCCAGGCGGTGAAGTGACCGGCGCTGCTAGCGAGGCCAGGTCGACTGACGCGAAGGCGAGCGCAGCTTGGTCGTGGTCTGCATGCGGCGGGCGGTCCAGCAGCTCGTAAAAATAGGCGCACGAGCGCTGCTCGGCACAGCCGACGGTCGTACGGCGGACGGTTCGTCATGCGGCGGGCGAAACTAGAGGTAGGGTTGGGGGTTCTCTGCAAGGGCTGCGGTGGTGTCAATTGATGGTGGTGATGATGCTGATGATGATGGTGCTGGTGATGATGAAGATGGTGCCGGCAACGCTAAGGAAGGAGGAGCTATCGGCGGGATGAAAGGTTCAGGGCCGGAGGTGGGTGACGGTCAGGTGGTCGTGGGGTTGTTTGAAGGTGATCAGAATAATGGGGTCCGCTGGTGGCAGAGGTGCGTGGTCGGGATGGTTGGCACGATCGACAACGGCTCGCCAAGGCAAGGGGAAGGGTCAGCGGTTAGGATATGGTCGTGCGGTAAGAGGATGCGGCGGTTGTCGCGGATCGCTGGCCGGGAAGGGTATGACAGGGTGGTGTGGTTTGATGGTCGGGAAGGAAGGGAGAAGAAGGTGCGGTCGAAACGGAGACAAGGAGGGGGTGTTGCTGCTGATGGTGGCTCGCCGCGGGGTTGCACAGGGCTGCAGATGCTCGTGGTGAGGAGGCTCACTAGAATTAAGATTAGGGTCTTAGATTTTGGGATTTGACGGCTACGATGGAAAGGCTGTAATTGTAATAAGAATAAGGAAAAGAAAAGAAAAACACAAACACGATGCACACGATGCTGATGGACACTAGTTGGAATTTTGGCTTGATGGCTGGACTTTGATTATGAAAAAAAGGTGGAGGAAACTCTCCTTATATAGGAGAAGGCTCCTCAAAAGATTAGGAGGAGGATTCCTAACGGATAAAGTCTATAAGTTCTAATAGATAAGTCCCTGCTTTGATTTAATTCAAGTAAATAATTTAAATCAAGACTCATTAGTAGATATTAACACATTACTTTAAATCAATAACTAATCTGATCGAAATCCTTTAACTGGTCTCAAATAAAAATTTAAAATAATACTAAATATTCTATCAAAATAATTTAAATAATACAGATTTTATATCGTAGTCAAATAATAACTATTATAATAGTTTGAAGTAAAAACTCAACCATATCAAAAATAGTATCAAACTATTTGATACTACCGAAATAATCTAGTATATTTATTTTAATTCAAAAAAAATGTTATTTGGAAATAACTTGGGAATCCTTTTGTTGATTAATACCTATAATTAAAATCCATTTTTGAAATCAATTTTTTGAAAGTCCAAAATAATGCATAATAATAAAACTTAAGGTTAAATTGGTACCTTTAAACCATCTTTAAAACTAGTTTTTGAAATGACCAGTAAAAAAAATATTTAAATGTTTCTAAGATGATTTATTTCAAAATACCAAAAATAGAATGAATAAATAGATAAATATAAATTTGGAAAATTTAGGAAGAGGAGTTACAAATCTACCAACCTTAGAAATAAATTCGTCCTCGAATTTAAGGACTACCATGATAGATAGACTTGGTTGCTCAAATCTTTCCAAGATTTAAAATAAATATTAATCCCACTAAATCAAGAGTAATTCATAATAATAAAACTTATTTCCCGATTTGGAAAAATAATTAAACTAAAATAAACTAAATGGAAAATGTAAGAAAACGGAGAGTGGCTTACGACCTACCCACCTTAGAATGATTCTCCCTAGTAATTTTTTTAAGGACACGATTAGGCACGACTATGAAGAATAATCAAGTAACCAAATTTTTAAATGGATATGAATAAAAAGACGAATGGTATAACCAAGGGAGTGATATGATTCACGATCTAATTTGTCACATGTAATCGTAAATATGATCAAAATGATAAAGATAATAGACAAAGGAAAAGGTGATTTGGCACGATCAATATTCATTCAAATGGTCTAGTTGACAACCTAATATTTAAGGATGACTTAAATTGAAATGGTTTGGCATGATCCCATTACAGTTAACATGGTCTAGTTACGACCGAATTTCTAAAGAATGATCAAGGTTCTAGATGCAATCTAAACAAGGCTTTAGTCCCATAGATATAACTTAAGATACAGTCACGATCAAGGTTAATCATACAAATCATCCATGCATGATAAAATTTGAAAGTTGGCACGAGCATAAACAAGGTCAAAATGGTCGTGGTCAAAATGGAATGAAAAGTATAACATTAGCAATAATTGATTTGAAATATATCTACGATTAGAATTATAGTCAAGAGAGCTTAGTCGTGATCAAATTTGCTTTGGAACAATCAATTAGTTAAGCAAAACTGTTTAGGCATGATTATAGAATCAAACCTAGGAAAGGATACGAATTGACTCGATCGAAATAAAATAAAAGGAGTCTAGTCATGATCGAAATTGTTCAACGATGATCAAATCCAAAATCATTTTGATATGCTTAAAGTATTTATCCACAATTATTTAGGCACGAGTTTAGAAGCAAAATCTAGATAAGTTTAGGAATCCAGTCGAAATTACATTAAAAGATGACAATCTGAGAAATAGTAGGATAAGAAAGGAAGGGAGAATTACCGGTTTATTGAGAAGATTGTGACTAGGAATAAGCACAAATCAATTTGAAAACTTAATAGTTATATGCCAATAAGACGTAGTCTCTGTGGTATTCGAAACTGTAAACAAAATCGAAGTTATTTTACCGAGAATTTATGCCTCGCCAATGTACATCTAGCTGCATTAAACCCTTGGTTCCACAACTCAAGCTATGTTGCGGTAACGAATACCCTATCAACCCTATCTAATGCTGACATAACCACTCAAGGGTGAAATAAGACGACCAAGACATAGTTTTAATAATGTTCGATCACCCACGCTTACTTGAAATTATTTCAACTTGGGAGTCATGCCAGGCCAATGCGCTGCTGGCTGCAGTGATCCCGCGGTCTCGATAATTCAAATAAGTGACGACAGTGCGCTGCTGTCTTGTCATCGCAAGTCATCAAAATTATTCTAACTATATCTCCAAGAATATCAAAGGAGTTTAAAATATCATACAAGTTGATAAAGATAGAAAAAGTACAAGTATTTGTTCTTCAAGTATAGGATCAGCTTCTTGAAGGAAAAAATAATTGGTTATGAAGGATAATGATTCGAAATCAAAATAAGTAAAAATCTTATAATTCTTATTTCACGGATATTCAATGATTGAGAGGAAACTTTTGAATCCAAAAACTTAACTCGAGATTAATAGATCATTGAGTGAGAAGTTATTTTAAAAATAATTCCTTAGGTCCAAGAAAAAGAATATAAGAGATACGAACTTATGATATGGCGATGTTTAGAAAAGACATAAGATAAAATCGTACAAATGATCATGATTAGGGAAAAACTGACCGAAGGCAATATAAACTTAAATTTATATTTCTCTAATATTCAAGATCAAGAAAAAATATGTATAAAGCACTATGTCTACCTATTATGAATATATTTATACACAAGTATATAGGTATAGCTTAAGTAAATCCAAAAAATATCATTCTAAGAGACGGTTATACTGTTTCCAAGAAAATATAAATTTAAATAGCAATAATACATATATTATATTCAATATATAATATATAGAAATTATTCGCAATACTAGAAATGGACTACCAATATGTACATACACATCTATATATCTACATGGATGGCATCGGTCGCACTACATGACCACCAGGACTTGGGTTGGGTTCGGCTAGTTTGGAAAGAAAGCCAATAATCTTAATAATAAGTAATTAAAATTATTTCTAAGGTTATGTCAGGATTTGGCCTGGTTTTCCTAGTTAGTACACACCTATGACTCGACCTTTTTTACTATAGCTAATATGTTAGTCAAAGCATGCCATTGTACTATCCGTGCCATCACTTCTAGTCATATGGCGCTCCAAAATTTTTACCAAGACTAAGGCATTCTATAATAATAATTAATTAAAATAAATATTTATAAAATTCCAAAAATTATATCTTTATTCAAATAAAAGGAATAAATGCTATTTTCAAAATTTTGAAAAGATGTTACGAATCTACCCTCCTCAGAAATACCGTCGAATCAAAATGCGATAGTGTATCTTGAAAGTCATCTAGTGAGACCTATGTAGCAATCTTAATTACCCAATGCCAAATTAAATTAGGGACTCCTAATCCTAACCATTCTCTTAAAATTGATTAACTCCTAGTTGTGAATGAGCATTTTCTAGTCGCATGCTCGTAGTAGTACGACTAATATGGTACTACCACGAGTTCGCACAACTTGCGAAGATTGACCTGCATGGGCCACCAAAAAAATTTGTCACGACCCGCACCCATTTTTTACTTTTTCGGATACGAGACGTGTCCAAGCCAGCCTACGTCGCAGAGTCGGCGGTAGAACGCTGCCACGGCCATGATGATCAAAATAAATAAAATAATGCTCATTCACAAAACTAATTTAACTTACAATATTCATAAGTTTTACATTTTGCAGAAAAATATAAACTCGTATAAATATTGAAATGATACAACTCTTCTATCTAGCTAATCTCTAGGCTTTTGTTTGCAAGTACACCCATATCTTCCAATGCTAAGTGAATCAACGGCTAACCTGAAAAATATTAGTTTTCAGTCAGGAATGGAACGAGTACAATTCACTGAATGCATTTTCAATAATTGAAAATAACTATACAACAGAGATTAGCCTTTAGACATATGATTTATATAAAAATAAATGAAGAAAGACAGAATAAAATTGAATACCAAGAACAAAAAATAAAATACAATAAAATACTCACCAACTGACCGACTGAAGTACCTTTGATATGTGACCGGTCTCGGAACAATTATGCGACATGGTCTATACTATCTACACGGTATAATGTTACACGGTCTACACTGTATATGTACACGGTCTACACTGTATAAGTAATAATAAATTACGGTCTACACGGTATAATACAAGAATAATTCACGAACTACACGGTATAAGGTCAGATCACACATCGTTGGTACTTCACTTCCCCTGACACCACAAAGAAATACATCAACATAAAGACTGAAATCACACATCTGTCGACTAACAATGATGTATAGCAAGAATCAATACTGAAAATAAACAATAAACTGTACTCGCCTGGGATCCTTTGCTGTTGAAATCGGTAATCCCGTTGAGTCCAGAATAGTCCGATTGGCTTGAATCAAGTTGCAGTCGACTTGCTGTGCAAGGTAATTTCAGATGGTGGGGCAAACTGTGCCATCGAGTCCAGAATAGTCAAATTGACTAGGGTCGATAGGAAGAATTTCAAAATTCATAAGAAGGTAGGAAATATGAAACGATATGACTAGTCATGATCATGGGTTAATCTAATCTAGAAAGAAATTAAATTTAGGAAAATAATCTCATAAAATATGTATAGTTATTTTTAGAACTATATTAGAAATAAAATCTTATTTAGTCAAAAGGATATTGTAAGGTATTTACGAACTATTTAGAAAATTATAATTGTATATAAAACTTACAAATATGAGATATATAAATCCCAAACAAATTTTCTTTATCATAAATCCAATATAGATATAAGCGTAGAAGTCGAACCCAATTAAATACCCAAATTCATATACTGCTAACTGTAATAACATAACAGTAATTGGTAGCAAAGATAATATTAATATTTTACTAATAGTAAATATATGCTTGTAAACATTGATTAATTATATTATAAGGTATAGAAATAATAATATTATTATATTTAATAATAAAATGTTTTGCTGTTAATACCAATTTTACTGAAAATAATAACTTACTAATATATAATATACTAATGAAGAAGCATCATTACTCTTCCGATTTCCCTTAAGTCATGATTTTGAATTGCAAAGAGAGAGAGATTCCTTTGAAAAGAGGGAACGGGGTTCTCTTCTCCTTGTCGTTACTGAGGAACCAATTATTAAACTTTGCTATTTCTCGAGACAGAAAGAGAGGATTAAATGGGAGAAGAGTTAACTAGAGTGAAACGAAGCTTCGTCGGATGATAGGGCTTGGCGGCGGAAGGATAAGACTGGCGCTGGGGTCAGCAGAGTGGGGAAAAAGAGGCAGAGGAAAAGAGAGGGTGAGATCGGTGAGAGAGAGGAACGGAGAAGGTCGGCGAGAGGTCGAGGGCGAGGACGACGTGGCACGGCGGTCGGCTCCGCGCGACAAGGCAGAGGGATCCGCTGCGGCGGGCGACTGGTGCGATGATGTGTGAACGTCAGCGGCCACGACGCAGGGCTAAAATATGGCCACGGAGGCTCAGGGCAAGGGACACGTGCGATGGACGCAGATGCGACCGGCTCGTCCAGGCGTCGCAGTGACCGACGCTGCTAGCGAGGCCAGGTCGACTGACGCGAAGGCGAGCGCAGCTTGGTCGTGGTCTACACGAGGCGGGCGGTCAAGTGGCTCACAAAAATAGGCACACGTGCGCCGCTCGGTACAGCCGTCGATCGCACGACGGACGGTTCGTCAAGCGGCAGGCGAAACTAGAGGTAGGGTTGGGGGTTCTCTGCAAGGGCTACGGTGGTGTCAATTGATGGTGGTGATGATGCTGATGATGATAGTGGTGGTGATGATGAAGATGGTGCCGACAATGCTATGGGAGGAGGAGCTATCGGTGGGATAGAAGGTTTAGGACCGGAGGTAGGTGACGGCCAGGTGGACGTGGGGTTGTTTGAAGGTAATCAGAATAATGGGGTCCGCTGGTAGCAGAGGGGGGTGGTCGGGATGGTTGGCACGATCGACAACGGCTCGTCGAGACAAGGAGAAGGTCATCGGTTAGGCGGTGGTCGTGCGGTGAGAGGACGCGGCGGTGGCCACGGATCGCTGGCCAGAAAGGGTACGACGGGGTGGTGTGGTTTGATGGCCAGGAAGGAAGGGAGAAGAGGGTGGCGGTCGAAACAGAGACAAGGAGGGAGTGTTGCTGGCTGATGGTGGCTCGCCGCGGGGCGGTACAGGGCTGCAGATGCTCGTGGCGAGGAGGCTCACCAAAATTAAGATTAGGGTCTTGGATTTTGGGATTTGTCGGATACGATGGGAAGGCTGTAATTGTAATAAGAATAAGGAAAAGAAAACAAAAACACAAACATGATGCACACGATGCTGATAGACACTAGTTGGAATTTTGGCTTGATGGCTGGACTTTGATTATGAGAAAAAGGTGGAGGAAACTCTCCTTATATAGGAGAAGACTCCTCAAGAGATTAGGAGGAGGATTCCTAACGGATAAAGTCTATAAGTTCTAATAGATAAGTCCCTGCTTTGATTTAATTCAAGTAAATAATTTAAATCAAGACTCATTAGTAGATAATAACACATTACTTTAAATCAATAACTAATCTGATCGAAATCCTTTAACTGATCTCAAATAAAAATTTAAAATAATACTAAATATTATATCAAAATAATTTAAATAATATAGATTTTATATCGTAGTCAAATAATCGACTATTATAATAGTTTGATGTAAAAACTCAACCATATCAAAAATAGTATCAAACTATTAGATACTACCAAAAATCTAGTATATTTATTTTAATTCAAAAAAATGTTATTTGGAAATAACTTGGGAATCCTTTTGTTGACTAATACCTATAATTAAAATCCATTTTCGAAATCAATTTTTTGAAAGTCCAAAATAATGCATAATAATAAAACTTAAGGATAAATTGGTACCTTTAAACCATCTTTAAAACTAGTTTTTGAAATGACCAGTTAAAAAATGTTTAGATGTTTCTAAGATGATTTATTTCAAAATACCAAAAATAGAATGAATAAATAGATAAATATAAATTTGGAAAATTCAGGAAGAGGAGTTACACATGATTTATCAACATGAAGATAATCTTGTCTACTACAAACCCGACCCGGCTCAACTGAACCCAACCCAAGCCTCATGTTACCCTTCATGAATACCCACACACTCTTTTTTCCTACAAAATATCAAACACCTAGTCTACCTACTCAAAAATATTCAATGTAAAACCCTTTGATTAAATAATTAGAGAATGACCTTTTTTAGCAACATTTAAATCCTAGCCCTTGATTTTGCCTCTATTAATCTCCACCACATATTTCCTACAACCCATCTCATCCCCACAACTCCTCATGACAACAAACACCCCCCCTTCCATAATAGCCGGCCCTAACTTTAATGTAGAATCTCTCTCTCTCTCTCCCTCTTCTCTAAATAAATCACTCTTTTCTCTCCCTCCCTTTTCATCACATCCACACGACCACTACGAGCACACCTCCACCCCGCCGAACACCTCCACCACCACCACGAGCACACCATCACCCCCACCGAATGCCACCCCCACCACCACGAGCACACCCCCCCCCACCGAACACCACCACCACTACGAGCACACCACCACCCCCACCGAACACCACCACAACCACCATCTCTCCATCACCATCATCATCCTCCTCCTCTTCCATTCTCCTCCACAGCAGCCCGTGCCGCCCTAGCCGGTCAACGACTACCGTGAGGCAGCACCACGCATCCCCTGCGCCCCGACCAAGGAGGCAGCAACCAATCTTTCTGCTGTTGTTGCGTGCCCTCCACGCACAGCCACCGTCGTGCTGGCCGAAGCAAAGCAGCGCAGTACGACCGCGACCACTCCCTGGTCATCGACGATGACCTACGACCCCCTTCCGTCCCCGGCATCCCCTCCTCGGTGGCGTCCTCCGTGCGGCAGCCCCTGTGCCACCCGGCCAAGGCAGCAGCGTCCAAACGCTCCTGTCGCTGACATTGTGGCCGGCCGTCGCCGGCGTCGAACCACCACGACAACGTCGCGCACGTCCCCTTGTGTACCACCCCACGTGGCAAGCCCCGACGAACTCCCCTAGGCCACCGTCCTTCTCTCCGACGTGCATCAGAGGCGATTCGTGCATTTCGCACGGAATCCCGTCGTGACGCACATTTTGGAGAAGTTCGAATTCGCCATCAGGACAGCAAATTTGTACGCATATTTTAGGCAATCCGACCGTTGGATCGACAAACTCTTTGCTCTGTCATAATCTTGGTATATACCCCTTTACTCCTATAATTCAACCGTTAATTCGATCATTTGATAGATCAAAACTGGCCGCCAAGTTGACCCTTTAAATTGTATAATTTTTGGACAGTTTTGCGGAGCCAACTTCTTCGGCTCGTATCTGCTCCATCGCAGCTCTGTTTGGCATGCTGCTGGTTCCTATGTGTAGCTGGTATAACCCTCTTCCTGTCCCTTAAGTATTGTTTCATTGTGAGCTTGTTTGATTTGTTGAATTTGATGCCAAAGTTGGCCACCCGAATTCGTAATTTCCAACTTGTAAAATTCTATTTTTAAACCCAAGACTCCGGATTTCAATTTCGACACCACCAGTAGATTCATGGCATCGTTCTGGCACGAATTCATATAAAGTTTGTTAGATTTGGAGGAAGTGTGCCTTGGCATATATTTCGGTACAAAGCGGGTCCTACGGTCCGAGTCAACGGGTCATTTTGAGATCGGCTCATCGAAATCCAATTTCGGATATACCATTGAGTTCGTATCGTCATTCTAGACTCTTTGACATATAATTTACTAATTTTTGAGGACATTGGCTTCGACACACTTTTTCGTGTAAATCAGAATTTTAATGTCCTGGTCAACGGACCAATTTGAGATCGGGTCAACGGAATTCAATTCTGGATATACCGTTGGGTTCATATCGTTATTCTGGATTCATGGACATATAATTTGTTAGGTTTAGTGGACTAGTATCCTTGTACATTTTTTGGTGCAAAGCGGATCCGACACGGACACCGTTTTGATCCGAAATTACCTTTTTGCCCCTGTATCCAAATTGGACTTGTGGATAGGCTATCCTAGCTGATTGGACCATTCTGGACACGTTGGTGATGTTTGTTTTATCATCCGACAATGTTTGTAGATATTTTTCTACGTATCACCGTTAATTATAATTAATTCTTATTATGTTCATATTTCGGAATTAGTGCAACAAAACTGAGATCAATCGATTCCAGTGATCCCACATCGCTGAAGTTGACAAGATGACTATGTGGATCACTATGATAAGATTATTAATCTTACCATTGATTATCTTATCTCGATTTGCGTGTTGTAGGTTTCGATGTACGAATAACGAGGTGCAACTTGATATTTCAATTCTTAGATTAGAGTTGATCCTGTTTGACCAAGATATATATTATCTTGGTAGGTAAATGTTAGAAATATGATAGTTAGACTAGTTTTGACCTCAACTGACCAAGTTTGACTGTTTTGACCAAAAGTCAACTAGAAGTCAACACTTGGCCTATAATTGACTAGAACTTGACCATAGTTGACTAGTTGACCAAACGTCAACTTTGAGTCAACCATTAGCCTAGTTTAAACCTAGTTTGACTTTGTGTAACCTAGTTTGACCTAGTTTGACTTTATGCGACCTATTTGACTTAGTTGACTGAGTTTGACCTAGATTACATAGCTTATACTATATAATCATGCCTAATACTGTTGAACCCTATTTAGCTTATATATATCTCATCTTTAGGTCTGTGATATCACTCTGAGCATCGATCCCATTTGACAGCTCAGGACCGCAGGCAAGTACATTCTCTGATAGTAGTTCCTTGTCTTGATATCTTCTGTATCCGATTCAATTATAGTGTTTTACTTGATTCTTGTCACGATGGTGTACGGACTAGTATACGTCGGATCCTGGCATAAGATATTATTCTTGGAATTTTTTGGTATATTAGTATAATAATCGATCTTGTTTCTTGTACTTGTATAGACACCGATTCCTAAGGAGATTTGCTACCCTCTTAGAGAATCCCGTATCATGACGTGACATGTTCGGATCCATTATACTACTCGGGGATGGGGAGTTATTAGAGGTTATGTGATCATACCCCACTAGTTACTAATTGCATCATAGCTTTACCCTCGCCTCACGTAGGGTAAAGTCTGACCTGATACTACTTGTACCATAGCTTTCCATTTTGGTCGGCCTGATCTCCAGGTTTACCTGCGCTTGTTCTTGCACCATAGCCGATCAAATGGAAGAGCCTGATCTTGCACTACCAGAATTAGTCGTTTTAGCGACGCCTAAAGACGTCGCTAAAACGATATTTTTTGTCGCTAAAAATATTTAGCGACAAAATTACCGATGTTTTGGGCTGGTCGCGGAAATGTAAGTCGCTGATCTTCTAAACGTCGCCAAACGTCGCAATTACCGACGTTTGCCGACGTATTTATACGTCGGTCTATTGTCGACGTCTACCGTCGTGTCGTCAGTGGCTTAGCGACGTATTACTTCGTGTCGCTACGCGTCGGTAACTTTACCGACGAAGTACCGTCGAGTCGTCGGTGGTTTAGTGATATATTCGAAGTCGCTAAACGTCGGTAACTCCTGGAAATTCCTGGGATGGTTACCGACGTGCACCGACGTTTACCGACGTTCTTTGATATATATTGACGTCGCTAAACGTCGGTACCCTGGATAATATCGCATATCTACCGACGTTTACCGACGCAAACTTACGTCGGAGGACGTCGGTAAACGTCGCTAAATCTGCAAAAAAATAAAATAAAAAATAAAATACAAAATGTCCATTTCTTCCTGCAGTTTAAAAAGCTAACCATTTTCCACTGTAGAATATGATCCAAACAATCACAGAATGTTCATTTCTCACTGCACACAGGTTTCAGTCCCTATAACCAAGTCTACAACAATCACACAATGTCCAGTTCTCAGAATGTCTATTTCTTACTGTACACAGATTTCAGTCCCTATAAGCAAGTCCACAACAATATCACTTCACAATACGAAGCATTGTCGACTACTTTCCGAGGATACTAATCCGAAATGGTATATAATAATCCAACACGGCCGATACCTATCGGATATGACCGATACCAAATCGATAAGGCCAATATGAATCCTAGCTATACGGCCGATACATATCGGATAGGACGATACCAATTCGCTAAGACCAATACTAACCGATACGGCCCATACCAAAACAATAGATCGATACTAATCCGATACGGTCAATACTTATAAGTACCTACGGTCCAGGAGGTTGTTCCGCTAGTACATCCATGTACGATCAACGAAGTAACGATCAATTTCAATTTGGATGTGAAAATCTGTATCGTAAGACAAACTAAACATAATCAGTTCTATTTCACACGCTTAATTGCCAAGTATGGGAACGAATGGCTCAGAACACAACCCAAAATTCATTCTAGCATACATTAGTGTGAATTATCTATGTTCTGTACATATGGTGTAGTATATGTTCTTATCGTATCTAGTATCTGAAGGATATAACAGAATCAAGATGAACTCACATAATGTAATACTAAGACATCATCTACTACTATATAAGATATAGTGATAGGTTGTCGTATCATCATTGCCGAGGGATGGTGGTCTCCTTTGTTAAAGTATCCGTGCTCGTCCCATAACCAATGTGGGATGAGCACGGATACTTTGACAAAGGAGACCACCATGCTGTCAGGAACCTCTCACTCGAGCTCTACACGAAGGATGTCCACTTGAGATCTGGGGCAAAGTTTTGGCTCGGAGCAAGAATCTGTTGAGGGAGCACATCCACCATGCCGTCAGAAAAAAATAGTAACGGTGAGAGACCCATCTGAGTAGGACGTATACTCTGATAATATCTCCTCCAGCACTCAATCCCACTACTGATATCATTCTTGTAAAGGTGATCTCTCAGAGTATACGTCCTACTCAAATGGATCTCTCAGAGTATACTCTCTGGTTGATTGCCGTATCATCATTGACGAGGGATGAGGTTCGGAGGACAGTCAACTTTATCTACGGCTACATAGTTTCTGCCTCGCCAGTCGAATGGCTGCAGGGACTATGTCCTGATCACCATGTCGTACCGTAGATTAATGCAAATGGAGCTGGAGCTGGAGCCAAAATACAGAAACCAAAATACAAAATACAGAATCCAAAATACAAAATATAAAATATAAAATACAAAATACAAAATACAAAATACAAAATACAGAAACCAAAATACAAAATACAGAAATCAAAATACAAAATACAGAATCCAATCCCTGGGTTCGCCGAAAATACAAAACACTGTGAGAACGGATGGCTCAGAACACAACCCAACCGGAGAGGATACTCTGAGAGATCCATCAGAGTATGACGTATACTCTGAGTGATCACATTTACAAGAATGATATCAGTAGTGGGATTGAGTGCTGGAGGAGATATTATCAGAGTATACGTCCTACTCAGATGGGTCTCTCACCGTTACTATTTTTTCTGACAGTATGATGGATGTGCTCCGTCAACAGATTCTTGCTCCGAGCCAAAACTTTGTCCCGGAGCTCAAGTGGACATCCTTCGTGTAGAGCTCGAGTGAGAGGTTCCTGACAGCATGGTGGTCTCCTTTGTTAAAGTATCCGTGCTCGTCCCACAACCAATGTGGGATGAGCACGGATACTTTGACAAAGGAGACCACCATGCTGTCAGGAACCTCTCACTCGAGCTCTACACGAAGGATGTCCACTTGAGCTCCGGGACAAAGTTTTGGCTCGGAGCAAGAATCTGTTGAGGGAGCACATCCACTATGCCGTCAGAAAAAAATATTAACAGTGAGAGACCCATCTAAGTAGGACGTATACTCTGATAATATCTCCTCCAACACTCAATCCCACTACTGATATCATTCTTGTAAAGGTGATCTCTCAGAGTATACGTCCTACTCAGATGGATCTCTCAGAGTATCCTCTCTGGTTGGTTGTCGTATCATCATTGCCGAGGGATGAGGGTCAGAGGACAGTCAACTTTATCTACGGCTACATAGTTTCTGCCTCACCAGTCGAATGGCTGCAGGGACTATGTCATGATCACCATGTCGTAGTCCAGTACAATCCAGAGATTGACACAATACTAATTCATATATATAGTCCAATACAAATAGTCTAATAAAAAAATAACCCAATACAAATAGTCCAATACAAATAAGTACTAATAGCTAATGAGAACCACGCTGCTCACGCAAACGCTTAGTGATACGATCACGCAACCACCTCAAAAAAGCGAGATCTTTGGCGTGAGGAAAGATGTCATCCCTTGCAAGTGTTACATGAATAGAACTTCTGGTCTCACTAGCTACCGGTGCTGGATGAATAGAACTCCCGGTCTCACTAGCAACCGGTGCCACTTCCTCCTTAACTGTAGGAGGAGCCACCTCAGCATTCACTGTTTCCCTCAAACGACGTGCCGCTCCTCGGGTCATGGGTGCCATCTGGTAAGATCGATAGTCACAAATAATATAATTATAACATAAGCAAGCTAAAGGAACCATCATGTAATTTGAGTACATTTTCGAAAGCAGAGGGATGAGGGTCGGATGACAGTCAACTTTATCTATGACTACATAGTTTCTGTCTCGCCAGTCGAATGGCTGCAGGGACTATGTCCTGATCACCATGTCGTACCGTAGATTAATACAAATAGAGCTGGAGCTGGAGCCAAAATACAGTTGGTACTAACCTCAATAGAACAAACACTCTCACTGCTCAAAATACTAACACATGCCCACGCCTTACTCTTGTGACACTCCCTTTCAAACACAAACACACACCTATATGTTCCCTTACACATGTTGCCATGTTACCTGTAAATTAAAATAGGAAACCCTTGTTGTCTAAAATAAGACACAATTCTACAAAGAGAACCATACTGTAGAACTCACACTTTAAGACAATAGATGAAGGAAGACTTGTATGGAGGATCGATAGGGTTGAGCGATGTCATTTTATTCTACAAAGAGAACCATACTGTAGAACTCATACTGTAGAACTCACACTTTAACACAATTCTACAAAGAGTTGTCATAGGGTGTTGAGCGATGTCATTTTATTCTTTTCTTCTTCTTCTTCTTGGGATTTTTGAGTATTGGATCTTGAGACATATATAGCTAGAACTTACGAAAAATGGAGTACCATACTTCAACAAATAGATGTTGACTAATTGGTTCATATACTTGTTGTCTAAAATAAGTGTAGGAATGTTGCAAGGTGAAACAATATCTCAAACACTATATCGAAACCCAAACCCAATATGCAAATCCAAATTAATACGAAAATACACAAGTGTATGTAGGGGATTAAGTGTACAGAGGTAAAATACATATATATGCATGCTTGGGGGTGTCCACGTGTCCAACAAATGGACACAAAGTGTCCAAAACCACACGAACACACTGTATCAGTGAACACATGGTCGTAATGTGTCTCCATGTCCATTTTGGATACGAAAAACACCTCAATTAGGGTTAGGGTTTACCTTCAGTCTCCTCGCGGTGGTGGAGGAGGAGGAGGAGGACAAGTTCGGTGGTGGAGGAGGAGGGGATTAAGTGTACAGAGGTGAAATACATATATGCATGCTTGGGGGTGTCCACGTGTCCAACAAATGGACACAAAGTGTCCAAAACCTCACGAACACACTGTATCAGTAAACACATGGTCGTAATGTGTCTCCGGGTCCATTTTGGACACGAAAAACACCTCAATTAGGGTTAGGGTTTACCTTCAGTCTCCTCGCGGTGGTGGAGGAGGAGGAGGAGGACAAGTTCAGTGGTGGAGGAGGAGGATCTCGCGGTGGAGGAGGAGAAGGGGCTCGCGGTGGAGGAGAAGGAGGAGAAGGGGCTTGCCGGAGGGAGGAGAAGGGGCTCGCGGTGGAGGAGGAGGATGAGCGGCGCCAGCGGGCTGTCGTCGAGGTCGGGGGAAGAGGGGCGGGAACAAAAAATTTAGGGAGAGGG
The DNA here is from genome assembly GCA_029216955.1 of Iris pallida. Lineage (NCBI taxonomy): Eukaryota > Viridiplantae > Streptophyta > Magnoliopsida > Asparagales > Iridaceae > Iris > Iris pallida. Next base: position 6,275,031 of record JANAVB010006198.1, on the reverse strand, counting down.
AGAAATGAAAAGTCGAACCGAGGGAACCCTATTTAGCAGAAGTTAGCAATGTCTGTAAATACGTCGCAAAACGTCGACTATCCTTTAATATTCGGCGACGCCTTTAGTCATTGCGATGCTAAACGTCGATGAACTAATAAAACTGGCGACGTTTTCCGACAAATCAACGACGTTGGTTTTTATTACACTAAAGGTAGTTGCAATATGTCGCTGTTTGTCGCTATTAGCGACGTATTGTAACCCATACTTTTCGGAGTCGCTAAATCCAAAAATATTAACGACGTTTTAAGTCGGTGTCGGTAATTTCGTCGCTGTATGACTTATTTTGGTAGTGTTGACCCAAGTCGATCATATAATGCTCTAATATCTTAAGGCACTGTTTATATTTATATTATACATCAGATATTCCTGTACTGTTCTACTTTTCTGTACATTACACCCTGACATAATTTCCAGTTTATATATCATGTTTTACTTACATTCTTGATATATCATCTTGTATTCCATTATGATTGTCTCTCACAGCATTTGTCAATACTATAGAACTGTTGTTGGAGGTGTACTTGCTCATTTTCTAGACAGAATAACCGTTGATGTTTACAGAGGATATGTTGGCTGATTTCTCTACCTTTTATGGGTATAGCCAGGATAGAGATTTTGATGGGACATTACCCTTGGTGCAAGTAGAGGATTTACCTCCTGCTTAGACTGTTAGATAGGTTTGACTGGACTGCGTTCCAGCTAGTATTGAGACTTATGTTATATGTTATATTTTAGGATTTTTGTGTTATATCTTTAACCCTAAACTGTGTTGTGACTTTGCAACTTTTTCAGTTCATATATTTCTATCATATCTTTATGATATTCGTGCCTATCTTTCTTAGATGTCTTGTGATTGAGTTGAGATTATATACCTCCGTTCAGAGATGACAGGTACATATATATATTCTGTCTAGATGCTATACTTTCTAGTAGACCTATACAGCGTTCTACCACCGATTCTGCGGTATAGGCTGGACGTACCCACGTGCTCGTGCCCCTAATCAGGGTACGGATCGTGACACATTTTTGCGGTGTCCCATGCAGGTCAGAGTCACAACTAGTGCGATTTTGTAGTGGTGCTTGACTTAGAGCGCTGCTATGAGCCTGCTATTAGGATATAAGTTCTAGGTTATGATAGGTGTTGCTCAATCACAGTTAGGAACTCTTGATAGATTTCAGGGATAAACCCTGAGAATCTTACTTCGAAAACTTTTGAGTCTATTCCTACTTACTTTTGCTTGTCCTGATCTTGAATATCTGCCTGTTATCAAACCTTATTTTTGCACTAGGATGAGTTTATGGACCCCCGAGAGAACTAGAAAGTAGAAGTTGAACCTATAACTATTTAGGTTGGGATTTGTTCTAGACTATATATTCAAGAAATTTTGAATCTTGACCAAGATAATATCTTTGGGATAACCCTTGTGAATATCTTTCTAAACCCTATCTCGAAATCAATTTTTCCTTGTCTCCATTTACTCTTCCTTGATTTATCGTTGAGTTTGATTCCTGATTTTCGTTATTGACTTTGATCTTGCATCGAGATAAATTTTGTGGATTGAATTAAGGTATATCCTGATAAGGTAAATGTCTGTTTTATTTATGGAATTTAGAATTTATCGTCGTCATACTAGCTAGCATGACAAGGACATAGAGCCTAATTTTGGATATGCTTATCCTAGTTATAGAATTTGGATTTTTTTGCAGCCATACGGTTGGTGTGGTAAGAATTCTAGATGACATGATTTTAGGGTGTATACCTTAGTTATGGACTCTATCGTTTATTGCAGCTGTGCTAACTGACGTGCGAAAATTCTGACAACATGATTTCAGGAAGACGTGTATGGTTATCAGATTATATATTAAATCGGTTCACTTCGTTATGACCAGATGAGCAAGAAAAAATTCTTATCATCATTCTTCCCCGTCTTGATTAACTATGTCTATCTACAGCCACAACTAGGATTTTTCTCGACATAATTGTTTTGTGTTCCATCTTTCCTATGATTTGACTAAACTCTTCTTCGCTAACCTCTTGGGTAATTCTTCTCGTCCTTCTCGGTAAATGTTGAAAGTGCCTCAAGGATTGATTCAAGAAAAGTTCAAAAGTATGTTTATCCTTGTACGTATTACAGAATCGGGAGTTTACATCCAGAGAAATTCTGGCGAGGCATGACATCAGATAACGACATCATGGTTAAATATGTTTCTCGAATTCTACTTGGACCACTTTCTAAGCATTTTGACTGACATCTTCTCCTTTACTTTGTAAAAAGTTAGTTTGGAAATATTTTACGGATTTGGCCAAGTTAAGTTCAGAAACCTATATTATCTGGCGTGGCAGCTGTGCACTGCAGCCATCCGTTGTATTATGGAACAAGGAAGTTAATCGCAGCCAGATGCACACTAGCACGATAGTAACTTCATGTGACATAATTACGGAGGTATATGGTTCTCGAGTTTTACTTCGACTATATTCTATGCATCTCGTTTGGCCTCGTACTATTCTTGGAAATATTTCGACAATCTTTTTTGTCTTGTTTGACCCTTACCTTGTCTGAATACTGATATGGATTGCTCGACCCAGTCTTAGGCCCTTGTTACCTTTTATTTAATTGACGACTAAAATAGCCAAACCTCGTTAACGGATTTTATAACTATATTATGTTATTATGTGATTGTGATGAGTATATTTTTTTTCTTGGGGATTTATTAGATTAAGCTTGTAGGACAAATATGAGTGACTGACTGTAAACCCCCTAAATTTTTACTACAATTTTTTATTTTTTATTTTTATTTATTTGAAATTGGTATTTATTTTATTTTCATACTTGCTCGTCGAGTGCGAATATGTGCGAGTTACATATTTTTGGAAAAACGTTTTGATTATAAATTTTGGTTATATAGGAGAATGTTTCAAAATAACATACGATAAATATTTTAGTACATAAACGTATCGCATCGAGATTTTTCAAAATTATTATTATTTAAAATGCTATCTTATTTTATTTTAGTGGTAATTTAGAAAAAAAAACTAGATTTTATGAATATTCTACTTGTGTGAAGTACATGAAATTTACTTCATGTATATTTTCAAAAATTACTAGAACTTATTTAGAATTAAATATTAGCAAAATGTTATCTCAAAGATTTTAAATATTAATTATGTTTTTCGAAATTATTTTAGTTTAATTTAAAATAAAAAGCTATTTTGATATATTTTCTATTAATATTTAAATATTTATGTTGATTTTCGGAATTAATTATTATTGCTAATTATTATAAAGAGATTTCAAAATTTATGGATGTAATGATTAATCATTTATAGTAATTTAAATCTAGACTTGATAAAATTTTATTTTAGTTTAGACATATGGATAAATTTATAGTATTTGTTTTGATTTAAACTAAAAGTGGAAATTATCTAAGGGGATTTTAAGTTTTCTAGTCCATATTCATCTAGGAGTCCACCTCATATATAAGGAGAGTCTCCATATGCTCTCCTCCATAATTTTTTCCATAATTTCCTCCACCACAAGTGTGCGTGCATCGTGTCGGTGTCCATCTCCTCCGTATCAGCCGTGATTGGCCTCGGGTCTGACCCCTAGTGTCTTTCCAACATCTTATTCCATAGTTTACACATACAAATCCGTCTCCTCCGTGTTTGTCACGCCCCAGAACCAGAATACTGGAGAGCGGGGGCAGACATAGCCAGCTACGTATATGAAATGGAATCCATTTCGCTATACGGTCACGGCTGTCTAGATACATGAGGGTTTAACTACAAGCCAACAGTCTCTTAAGGTCAGGAACAAGCCTAGTGTCTCAATCACAAGCAAGTAAGTAAAAGTCACAAGATGTATGATCATTAAATATACAATAGTAAGGCATCCCAAATATTACATATTCAGTTGATCATGAAGCTAGTCGTTACAAAATGTTAGGACTAGCAAGAGTTTAGTCATACATGATCAACCCTAGGATCTGTTAATCATGTTACAGCCCGTAGGCAGACAGTAAGTTAGTGCAATCGAGCTAAACAGGTGCTCGTCGGCTAAACGCCTCAAAAGAATATTTTTACAAAAGAGTGGGAGAGCCAAAAATAACCCACTCGTTGCCAGGATTCCTTCTAGTGTTCACCATCTGGCAGGAATATCGGTAAATCCTCGGTAGCTGCTCCGAAATCTGGCCACACAAAACCAGCTGGGTCAGACCCCAGAAAGAGCAAGTGCCACAAATGAGGCTTCACTTAAGAACCAAAACCAGCAATCAGCACAAGATATAAATAAAGTAAGAACTGGAAATAAAGAAAATATACTAGGATGATATACGACGAGATAACCATGGAACTATTCAGATAACCAGGTTACAACCCGTAAACCAAACAAGGACCGGGGTTGTAACCCTTCGTCTGAACAGAGCTTGGAATTCTCACCATTTATCGGTAAAATAAATACAAGCATTCTGGTCGTTCAATGATCTGGAACAGGATCCAGGCAAGACTAGACTGGTTAGACTCCATCCAATCACTTCACGGCCAAGAAAGAATTACGGCTTGATACTTTAACTAACTAGGGTTGTCACAAGCCTAATTACTAACAAGATGCAGCGAGATTATTCCACAGCCACAAGCCCTGCAGACCATCCAGGTTCTCCGGGTTAAAAGATTAGAGTTGAATTCAGGTGGGTACATCGTCCAAGAAACGAATGTACCCTTAGGTAGCTTGAAGGGTGCAACACATGACAGTGTGCAGGAAATGTGCCCTACTCGACGGCAGGCTACAGATCCCAAGGCGTGCCCAGGTAACGGGATTGCCTGTAGCTGGGAAATCTCTTCATGACTAATGCATTAATCTAGTTATTAGCCCTTAGTTTATTTCAATAGGTACTCCTGACCGTGGTACTCAGGAGTCCCCTCCTAGACATGATGCAAGACAAGACTGGATTATTTATACAAGCGCAATCGCCCACGGTGTCCAGGTTATTATACAGGTCATGTCATGTCAAGTAGCCGTCGCAACAGCTTATCAAGGTATAACATGTCAGGTTATCCGGTCAAGTGTACTTGTTAGGAGTGCGCCACGACGGGCCACTATCAGGTCATGTCAGGGTTACTCATGTCAGAAGTGCACCACTACGGGTCACTATCAGGTCATGCTCAATTATCAATTCCAAACATATCAAGTAAATTCGCAATTATCAAGTTCAGGACAAAAAGCGTAAGGATATAAAATGGGCGTAAAATATCTAATAAAATATCAATATACAGGGCTATAAAAGATCCAAGCTTAAGGAAAATAAAACCAAATCTAACACGCTGACATAAGGCCAAGTCAGCCAAAGGCCATACGCTCAGGTCAAACTATGCTCAGGCCAGCGTACACCTTGCTCGCTTAAGCTAGCGTACCAAGGCACGCGTACGCTCAAGCTACAGGTCAGCGTACGCTCAAGCTAGCGTACCAAAGGGTCCATACACTTCCAATGGGAAGCGTACGTAAGGGTCAGCGTATACAAGGGCACGCTCAAGCTACAGGTCAGCGTACGCTCAAGCTAGCGTACCAAAGGGTCCATACACTTCCAATGGGAAGCGTACGCAAGGGTCAGCGTACACAAGGGCACGCTCAAGCTACAGGTCAGCGTACGCTCAAGCTAGCGTACGCTCAAGACTGTGTACGCTTGAGCTAGCGTACGAAAGGGTCTAGGGCACGCTCACGCTAGCGTACAAAAAAGACACGCTGCCAACAGGCAGCGTGTCAAGGCTAGCGTACGCTCGCTAAAGAGCAGCGTACCAAGGCTAGCGTACGCTCGCTAAAGAGCAGCGTACCAAGGCTAGCGTACGCTCGCTAAAGAGCAGCATACCAAGGCTAGCGTATGCTCGCTAAAGAGCAGCGTACAGCTCAGTGGCGTAAGCTAAAAAACTAGCTCACTATTCACTGTCTTCTCCAAATGGCAAGAACAGCAAGAACTCTAAAGTTGAATCTAAGCTTCAATTGTCCATATCTTGGTCAAAACAAGTCCGAATCCAACTTCCCAAAGGTAAAAATTGGGTAGAATGAAATTCTCTACAACATGGAACCATCAAAACTTGAAAACAAGGAAGTTTGATAGATCAAAACCACCAAAAATCTAAAAATAGCAAGACTCTAGATCTATAAGAATTAAAGCCTCAAAATGGAAAATGACAAGTTCTAATGTGGTTTAGAATCATGAGGAGCTAATGAAACCATAAAAATGGGTTCTCTTGTGGAAGCAAGTTGCACTTGCCTATGGTGTTCTTGGTTGGTGGAGAAGAGTAATGGTGGGGGAAGGAGAAGTAAATGAGAATTATGGAGGAGAGAGAAGGTTGGTGGGGATAATAAAGAAGGGGGTTGTGGTGGAAATGAAGGAGAAGCATAGGCTAAGGTGTTCCACCCTTGGCCCATGATGAACCAAGCATTGGGCCGGCCGAACCAAGCCAACCCAAACCGAGAGTTAAACCAAGCTGAGAGCTAAACAAGGAATCAGGCAATACAGAATAAAATACGTATACGTATCCCAAAATACGTAATACGAACACAGGCATTACAACTCTACCCACCTTAAAAGAATTCCGTCTTCGGAATTTAATCAAGAGGCTAGTGGAGCAATGACAAGCTACATTAATAACAAGCAAGCTATACTAGGCAATCAATCAATCATGCAAGTAAGGAATCGAAGGCAGGAGGCATAAGAAAGACATTATACCTCACGAGTCAAACAAGTCAGGATATCGCGATCGGATATCATCCTCACGCTCCCACGTTGACTCCCCCAAAGAGTGATGACCCCAAGCAACTCGGACTAACTTGATAGTCTTGTTCTTGAGGATCTTCTCTCTCCGGTCCAATATAGACACGGGCCTCTCCTCATACGAAAGGTTGGTACCAACAACCAATTCCGAATGATCCAGGATGTGGCTCGGGTCCGGGATATACCGTCGTAATTGAGATACATGAAACACGTCATGCACCTTACTTAGCGACGGTGGAAGAGCGAGACGATAGAATACATCTCCTACTCGCTCCAGAATGTCAAACGGTCCTATATACCTAGGACTAAGCTTGCCCCATACGCCGAAACGAATGACGCCACGGTTAGGCAAAATCCTCAGGAATACATGATCGTCGACCGAAAACTCGAGAGGGCGCCGATGAGAATCGGTCCAATGGCGCTGGCGATCTTGGGCAACTCGAAGATGATCTCGGACTCTCCTGACCACCTCAACTGTCTGGGCAATCATTTCTGGACCGAGCATCTGTCTCTCTCCAACATCATCCCAGGCTAGCGGGGATCTGCACTTCCTACCATACAGTGCCTCGAACGGTGCCATCTGGATACTGGCCTGGAAACTGTTATTGTACGAGAATTCTACCAGGTGCAAGTGATCTTCCCATGAACCACCGAAGTCAAGTGTGCAAGATCGCAACATATCTTCAAGAGTCTGGATCGTGCGCTCCGACTGGCCATCTGTCTGCGGGTGATATGCTGAACTGAACTGGAGATGAGTTCCCAAGCTCTCTTGTAAGCTACGCCAAAAGTGCGACGTAAATCTTGAATCTCGATCCGAGGTGATACTGACTGGCACACCATACAATCTGACAATCTGCCTGAGGTACATCTCTGCTAACTGAGCTGTCGACTGACCAACTCTGAATGGAAGAAAGTGAGCCACTTTCGTGAGCCTGTCAACTATAACCCAGATATCATCTCTACCAGCTGGGGATCTAGGTAATCCAGTCACGAAATCCATGGTCACATGCTCCCACTTCCATTCTGGAATCGGTAAGGGCTGAAGAAGTCCAGCCGGTCTCTGATGTTCGGCTTTAACTTGTTGGCAAACCAAACACCGAGAGACAAACCGAGCTATCTCCCGCTTCATGCCATTCCACCAAAAATGCTGCCGGATATCACGGTACATCTTCGTACTGCCGGGATGGATAGAATACTGCGAACTGTGAGCTTCTGACATGATCTCCTGCCGGATATCTCCGCTGGGTACACAAAGACGCTTACCATGTCGAAGTGTACCATCCTCATAAATATATAACTCTGGTCTTCGTCCTGCCTCACACTCTACTCTGAGTCGCTGAAGCTTAGAATCTGCCGACTGTGCCTTCCGGATCCTCTCGACTATAGTGGACTGAACTTGCATACTGGCCATCAATGCCACACTGGAAGGGAGAATAACTTCTATACCTATCTTCTGAAGATCGGCCAACAATTCTGGCTGCACTGTTAGAAAATAAGCTCCGGCTCTCCTGCTCAATGCATCTGCTACGACATTGGCCTTCCCAGGATGATACTGCAGGTTGACATCATAATCCACAAGAAGCTCCAGCCACCTTCTCTGACGCATGTTAAGATCCTTCTGGGTGAAAACATACTTCAGGCTCTTGTGGTCGGTGAAAATCTCCACCATGTCTCCATACAAGTAGTGCCTCCACAACTTAAGTGCAAACACCACTGCTGCCAGCTCCAAGTCATGGGTTGGGTAATTCCTCTCATGATCACGAAGTTGTCGTGACGCATAAGCTATTACCTTTCCATGCTGCATCAGAACACATCCTAAACCTTTGCCTGAAGCATCACAATACACTGAGAATCCTCCGGTCCCATCTGGAAGCGTGAGAATAGGAGCTATTATCAGGCCTCGCTTCAATTGCTCAAAAGAACTCTGACACTCTGCTGTCCAAGCAAACTGCGCATCTTTACGGGTCAACTGGGTCAACGGCGCTGAAATCCGAGCAAAATCTGAAACAAACCGCCGGTAGTAGCCGGCCAATCCAAGAAAACTACGAACCTCTGCAACTGTGCAGGGCACTGGCCATGACTCAATAGCCACAATCTTCTGGGGATCCACTTCTACTCCTCCTCGAGTGATGATATGACCCAAGTACGAAATGCGATCGAGCCAGAACTCGCATTTACTGAACTTGGCATATAACTGGTGCTCTCTAAGGATCTGAAGAACTACACAGAGATGCTGCTCATGCTCCGCCTCACTCTTGCTGTAGACCAGGATGTCATCCAAGAACACGATCACAAACTGATCCAAGTAAGGCATGAAGATACGATTCATGAGGTCCATGAATACTGCCGGCGTGTTGGTTGCTCCAAAAGGCATAACAAGGAACTTCTAATGCCCATATCTCGATCTAAAAGCTGTCTTCGGGATGTCCTGCTCTCTGACTCTGATCTGATGATAACCTGAGCACAAATCAATCTTCGAGAATACTGATGCCCCTTTGAGTTGATCAAACAAGTCATCTATCCTCGGAAGAGGGTATCTGTTCTTGATTGTTACTGAGTTCAAGGTACGATAATCAACACATAACCTAGACGTACCATCCTTCTTTTTCACAAGAAGCATCGGGGCTCCCCAAGGCGATCCACTTGCACGAATGAATCCCTTGGTTCTGAGTTCTTCAATCATCTTGTACAATATCTCCAACTCTGACGGCGCCATCCTGTAGACTCTCTCTGACACTGGGGCTGTCCCGGGAATCAAGTCTATAGTGAACTCGATCTCCCGCTCCAGAGGCATACCTGGAAGTTCTTCTGGGAAAACATCTGGAAACTCATCCACTATCCTGGGCAACTGAACTGCTGCTACTGCCATTCGCAATACTGGAGGAGATGACTCAACCTCACCTCGAGAGAAAGAAAACTCCGGCTCGCCTGGAATGCTAAAAACAACCCTGCCAATATGGCAGTCTATCCTAGCATACTGGTTCCTCAACCAATCCATCCCTAGGACCACATCATAATCGGCCATCGGGAATTCTATCAATCTAGCGAGAAACTCTCTACCGCTAACTACGATCCGACACGAGAAAACACTCTATCTACTCCCACAAGTCCGTTACCAGTAAGTATATTGAGCCTTACTGATAATGACTCGGGCTCCAATCCTACCCATGTCGCGAATCGTGCAGACATAAATGAATGCGATGCACCAGAATCAAATAAAGCTGAAGCTGGAAAGGAGTTGACGAGAATAGTACCTGCCACTACCTCTCCTGGTGCCAATCCTTCCTCCACGGTCATCACCATAGCCTGACCGTGCCCTCGGGGTGCTGGTCCCCTCTGCTGAAATCCTCGCTGCCTGCTCTGACTCTGGGCTTGGACTTGTACATACTGCTGGGGGTTCTGCTGCTGGAACACTTGGGTCTAAGGCGGCAAGGGCCTCGGCAATGGATACTGCTGCTGCTGGACCGGAGCTGGTCCTCTCACCGAAGAGCTAGAAAGGTTGGACGATGATGAACCACCCCTATTAGGGCAGGATCCAACCCTATGGTCTGGTGCTCCACAAGCCAGACACAATCCCTGCGCCCTACGGCACTCTGCCACCACATGGCCTGGCTTTCCACAATGAGAACATCCTACTGCGGAAGACTGCTTTTGCTTCTGCTGCTGAGGGTACGTCGAAGTGGAATGCTGAACCGACGTTACTGAGGCCGCTCGCCTTGGAGCTCCAATAGTCAAAGCCCTGGTTGCCGGCGCCGGTGCTGAAGAATGATTCATCTGGCCGTGAGATCTCTTCCGACCTCCGGTCCTATCCACAATCCTCTGGGAGGTATACTCATGCCTCCGGGCTGCTCTCAAGACTGCATCAAAAGTCTGATGCTCAAACTGCTCAACTGCCAACAAGATCTCCAGGTGAAGTCCCTGCTGGAACCGCTGGGCTCTATCATACTCGATTGCCACCAGGGTGGGAGCAAACCGACTGAGTCTAGAAAACTCGGCCGCATATCCGTCGACCGTCCTGCCTCCTTGCTTCAGATTGGTAAACCTCGTCTGCAGATCATACCGAGCCACGGCATCGAAATACTTGGTCTGGAATCTCTTCCTGAACACTGCCCAAGCAATAGGTGCTGCTAATCCAACGGCCTGCGCTGCCCACCAGCTGCGGGCAAGATCTAACAACTGCAGGCGCACCACGGCTACCTTCTCATTCTCTGGAGTCTTGGCTGCTTCTAGAACCACCTCTGTGTCCTGAAGCCATGCATCTGCTGCGATAGTATCTTCACTACCGTCAAAGAATGGAGGGTTCAAGCGCTTGAAGCTGTTGGCCGCGCGGTTCCCTGGATGACCGCCTCTGGTCAAAGCATCTGCCACTGTCTGTTGCAATGCATCCCCACGACGATCTTGAAAAGCTATTAAGGTCCTGACGAGACCTACCAAAGTGCCATCATCAGGCTCGACAGGCTGAACTGGCTGGACTGGTGGTTCTCCGTCAGAAGGCACGACTCTGGAGGCTACTTCGGAATGTTGGGCTTGATCTCCAGGTTGCTGCTGGTCCGCGGGAGGTGCTCTGCCTTGCTGGTCGGTAGGACCACGAATAATACCGCTGAAGAAGACGACATAGGGAACAATAAGGAAGGACCAGGACAGATCAACGATACAAGCATATGAGCAGGACAAGAATCCAGGAATTTAGAAGATACGAGCAGAGATCAAGGACGAATACTGATTGAGACATCTATTCGGTAAACCCTCACATATCTTGATTTACAAGACCTGCATGGGCTACCACTTAAACCATGTCACGCCCCAGAACCAGAATACTGGAAAGCGGGGGCAGACATAGCCAGCTACGTATATGAAATGGAATCCATTTTGCTATACGGTCACGGCTGTCTAGATACATGAGGGTTTAACTACAAGCCAACAGTCTTTTAAGGTCAGGAACAAGCCTAGTGTCTCAATCACAAGCAAGTAAGTAAAAGTCGCAAGATGTATGATCATTAAATATACAATAGTAAGGCATCCCAAACATTACATATTCAGTTGATCATGAAGCTAGTCGTTACAAAATGTTAGGACTAGCAAGAGTTTAGTCATACATGATCAACCCTAGGATCTGTTAATCATGTTACAGCCCGTAGGCAGACAGTAAGTAAGTACAATCGAGCTAAACAGGTACTCGTCGGCTAAACGCCTCAAAAGAATATTTTTACAAAAGAGTGGGAGAGCCAAAAATAACCCACTCGTTGCCAGGATTCCTTCTAGTGTTCACCATCTGGCAGGAATGTTGATAGATCCTCGGTAGCTGCTCCGAAATCTGGCCACACAAAACTAGCTGGGTCAGACCCCAGAAAGAGCAAGTGCCACAAAGGAGGCTTCACTTAAGAACCAAAACCAGCAATCAGCACAAGATATAAATAAAATAAGAACTGGAAATAAAGAAAATACACCAGGATGATATACGACGAGATAACCATGGAACTATTCAGATAACCAGGTTACAACCCGTAAACCAAACAAGGACCGGGGTTATAACCCTTCGTCTGAACAGAGCTTGGAATTCTCACCATTTATCGATAAAATAAATACAAGCATTCTGGTCGTTCAATGATCTGGAACAGGATCCGGGCAAGACTAGACTGGTTAGACTCCATCCAATCACTTCACGGCCAAGCAAGAATTACGGCTTGATACTTTAACTAACTAGGGTTGTTACAAGCCTAATTACTAACAAGATGCAGCGAGATTATTCCACAGCCACAAGCCCTGCAGACCATCCAGGTTCCCCGGGTTAAAAGATTAGAGTTGAATTCAGGTGGATACATCGTCCAGGAAATAAATGTACCTTTAGGTAGCTTGAAGGGTGCAATACATGACAGTGTGCTGGAAATGTGCCCTACTCGACGGCAGGCTACAGATCCCAAGGCATGCCCAGGTAACGGGATTGCCTGTAGCTGGGAAATCTCTTCATGACTAATGCATTAATCTAGTTATCAGCCCTTAGTTTATTTCAATAGGTACTCCTGACCGTGGTACTCAGGAGTCCCCTCCTAGACATGATGCAAGACAAGACTGGATTATTTATACAAGCGTAATCGCCCACGGTGTCCAGGTTATTATATAGGTCATGTCATGTCAGGTAGCTGTCGCAACAGCTTATCAAGGTATAACATGTCAGGTTACCAGGTCAAGTGTACTTGTTAGGAGTGCGCCACGACGGGCCACTATCAGGTCATGTCAGGTTACTCATGTCAGGAGTGCACCACTACGGGTCACTATCAGGTCATGCTCAATTGTCAATTCCAAACATATCAAGTAAATTTGCAATTATCAAGTTCAGGACAAAAAGCATAAGGATATAAAATGGGCATAAAATATCTAATAAAATATTAATATACAGGGCTATAAAAGAGCCAAGCTTAAGGAAAATAAAACCAAATCTAACACGCTGACATAAGGCCAAGTCAGCCAAAGGCCATACGCTCAGGTCAAACTATGCTCAGGCCAGCGTACACCTTGCTCGCTTAAGCTAGCGTACCAAGGCACGCGTACGCTCAAGCTACAGGTCAGCGTACGCTCAAGCTAGCGTACCAAAGGGTCCATACACTTCCAATGGGAAGCGTACGCAAGGGTCAGCGTACACAAGGGCACGCTCAAGCTACAGGTCAGCGTACGCTCAAGCTAGCGTACCAAAGGGTCCATACACTTCCAATGGAAAGCGTACGCAAGGGTCAGCGTACACAAGGGCACGCTCAAGCTACAGGTCAGCATACACTCAAGCTAGCGTACGCTCAAGACTGCGTACGCTTGAGCTAGCGTACGAAAGGGTCTAGGGCACGCTCACGCTAGCGTACGAAAAAGACACGCTGCCAACAGGCAGCGTATCAAGGCTAGCGTACGCTCGCTAAAGAGCAGCGTACCAAGGCTAGCGTACGCTCGCTAAAAAGAAGCGTACCAAGGCTAGCGTACGCTCGCTAAAGAGCAGCGTACAGCTCAGTGGCGTAAGCTAAAAAACTAGCTCACTATTCACTATCTTCTCCAAATGGCAAGAACAGCAAGAACTCTAAAGTTGAATCTAAGCTTCAATTGTCCATATCTTGGTCAAAACAAGTCCGAATCCAACTTCCCAAAGGTCAAATTTGGGTAGAATGAAATTCTCTACAATATGGAACCATCAAAACTTGAAAACAAGAAAGTTTGATAGATCGAAACCACCAAAAATCCAAAAATAGTAAGACACTAGATCTACAAGAATTAAAGCCTCAAAATGGAAAATGACAAGTTCTAATGTGGTTTAGAATCATGAGGAGAAGCTAATGAAACCAAAAAAAGGGGTTCTCTTGTGGAAGCAAGTTGCACTTGCCTATGGTATTCTTGGTTGGTGGAGAAGAGTAATGGTGGGGGAAGGAGAAGTAAATGAGAATTATGGAGGAGAGAGAAGGTTGGTGGGGATAATAAAGAAGGGAGTTGTGGTGGAAATGAAGGAGAAGCATAGGCTAAGGTGCTCCACCCTTGGCCCATGATGAACCAAGCATTGGGCCGGCCGAACCAAGCCAACCCAAACCGAGAGTTAAACCAAGCCGAGAGCTAAACAAGGAATCAGGCAATACAAAATAAAATACGTATACGTATCCCAAAATACGTAATACGAACACAGGCATTACAGTGTCAGACACAACCCCGACATGAACAACAAATAGTAATTTCCTAATCCTAGCCAAGCCCAGCCATCCCCGACCGTCCAGCACTGTCCTCGGCCTCGACCATCCCCGCAGCCCCCTTGTCATCACAGCCTTCCCGACCTCCTCCCTATCCAGCACCCCGTCCCGACCTCGCTACCCCGGCCTCCCCTCTTCCAGAGACCACCACCACAGGCCCGAACAGTAAGCCGCACCACCGTTAAGAAACCCATTGCCTTCGTCGTCGCCACCACCCGCCGCACCACGGCCACAGCCACCAGACCGCCATCACCCCCGACAATGTTAGCCCGACCAAAAAAACCACCACGAATACCGCTACCGTCGTGGCAGAGCCCATCATCCGCCATCCCGACATCTTTGACAACCGGCCACTCCTGCCGTAGCCGACAACTCCAAACCCCAAAACTACCACTCACCTCTACCCGCGTCGTCGTCCTAGCCGAGCGCCCGGCTCGTCGAACTCCGGGTTCCGGTCTCCCGCACCGCCGTTCCCCTCGCCGAGTCCACGCCCACTCCTTCCTCCATCGTGCGACGAGGCCGTTCACCCTCTGCACGGGAGTAGCCCCGATGTGCGAGGTAGACCGCCCAACGCTCAGGCCGACGAGCCGCCCGTGCCGGCTTGACCGCCCCCTACAGTGCGCGTGCTCGCCGTCTCCACCAATATCACGTCGGCGACTCCGTCTCCTTCTCCAGCTCCCTCTTCCCCGGTTTCCCCTTGCCCCTCTCCCGCGACTCTCTCTCTCTGAAATGTTTCTCTCTCTCTCTTCTCTTTCATACAGCTTTTGTTTGAAAAAAATAAAATTTGTTGCTTTAACATCTGGTCTCCTCTCGAGGAGAAAGACAGGTGTTTTGATTTTATTTTATTTTATTTTTAATTTATTTTATTTAATTATTATTATTATTATATCCTTTTTCTATGTATTAAATTCGTATATAAAAATACTCTGCTGATGGCACTATAGTACTAAATATTTTTATTATATATATTTATGTATTTTGTTATGTTATAAGTAAATTAGTATTACTATGTCCAAAGATTATCATATGCAATTATTATTACTTTTTTTATATAAATATACACATTAAATAAATTTCTAAAAAATTATTTTGCAACGAAAAGATTATATCGTGCCCTAGCCCTATATATATTTTCAAAAGTTCAGTCTTAGTCTTAGATAATTCTTCTATATATTTTTTTTTTTCTAAAAAAAATATCTAAGACTATATATATATATATATAGAAGAATTATATATATATATATATATATATATATATATATATATATATAGTCTTAGATATTTTTTTTTTTTTAGAAATATATATATATATATATATATATATATATATATATATATATATTTTTTTTTTTTAGAAATATATATATATATATATATATAAATATATATATATATATATATATAATATTTTTATATATATATATATATAAAATATATATATATATATAAATATATATATAATATATATATATATATATATATATATATATATATATATATATATTTCTAAAAAAAAATTCAACTATCATAAATAAATTCTTCATCATATATATATTATTTATTTAGTGTCCTTTGATTACTCATCATGTTTGTGGCTAAACCCACTATTTCTAATCTGTTGCCAATGTTGTACCTTATTATGTCTACCCTAACTAATCTGACCGTTCTGGACCCGATGGAACAAATTACGCTATCATCAGAGGCCGTCTTGCATAGTTATAACACTGAAGCCATATTATGTGCCACCTTGATCATCGCAGCACACCAGGCGACCCATCAGGCAAGTATACCTTGCTATAAGTTACTGCCATATTATTTATTTTCAGCATTATTTACTTTGTTTCATATTTGTTTGTTTTATTTGTTATAAACTGTGCGTCCAAGCCACACATGGGTGTAAGCGACTCTATTAGTCGTTACTTTATTTTATGCATGTTGACTTAGTTTTAGTAGACTACCTTCTTATTGAGGGATATCCTTAAATCTCCTTTGGCTATAACACTCTCACTACACGGTTTGAGACATTTTGCTAGGGGCACGACTTATTGACTGGCCATCTCTATTGTCGTGTGATTGATAGATCGTAACTGCTACGATTAAGGTATAGAGACTCAAGCAGTTACAAAACTGGGCGGGTCATGGATATGACTTGGTCAGTGTGGGAAACATTAGGGGAGGACCGTCGCTAGTGCGTATGGGAATCCAAATAGGTAAACCACAGTCTCCGGATGGAACTGTGCCGATTTTTATATGTAGATGCCCTCTAACGTCTTGGACGTTACGGACGGATACAGATGGCTGGATGCCAGTTACGTATACATAGCCTAAATCCCACCCATGCGTATGAAAGTTGTCCTCTAAATTGTACAATAGATGGTTAGCATTTCCTTTGCATATTGGTGTCTAGGAGAGTCCTTGCATACTATTATTATTATGACAGTTCATATTAGCATGTTCTATCTGTATTTTGTTACGTCCCTCTGAGGACCTGGTTATTCCCCAGGTGTGTGTTCATTTCTTCCGCAGGTATCCTAGCCGGGATTGTGGTCTTCTCCATTTATTCGAAGATAACGTGACTTGGTTCCTCCTTGCTACTTCTACTTAGTCCTTTTATATATCATGTACTTCTTTGTTTTTATTTTGGTTGGTAGTGGATGTGTCTCCACCCAACATATTGTATCAGAACAATTCATTATATGATATCTTTTGTTCCCTTATTTTGTGGATGATATTAGTTAGTTGTGGTTTACTGCATTTTATAGCTTATGTATACATACAAGGCCCCTGTACTTCGTATGTATACAGCTGACATATCTACGTACTTAGTCCTACGTATTTTGGGACTGGGGTGTTACACTGACTATAGTAGACTTAGAAACCATTAAGAATGATTAGTTTGATAGTATAGATTGATGATAAGGTATCTAAGATGGAGTAATAAAATATTATATTTTTGTGACTACGAATTAAGGACTAGAATCTTGTGCTTAGGTTCGAGTGTTGAGCATTATAGGACTTTGATGACCAAGTGATTATTGGTTATCTACAAACCATTTACTTATGATTGGAGGATAGATCGATATATGGAATGAAATATAAAGAGATAACATTGCGTGCTAGATCGAAAGATAGTAGGAACAAAACAAGGACATATGTACATAAGTAATAAATAAATTGGTAAATGAATCAAGAGTTTAAATTTGAGGGTTTATATTTATGAGTTCTTGAGTAAAAAGAGAGAAGGCTCAATGCCAAGAATAGATTTATGAATGTATAATTTCAAGGAGCTTATGATTAATATGATAAAGATACTTAGGATAGGAGAAGGAAACAAACAAATTGCTATTGAGATTGGAATTTTGGTTGATGGCCAATTATTGTTGATATATATATTCGTATCTCGAGGATGACCTATATTTTAGAATATATGTAAAGGTTCTTATTGATTTGAAGATTCTTAGGGGTAAAATAACATAGTTTTTATGGAAGAAGATTGTTGAACCTGAACCAAAATATTTGTAAAGAGAAACAACATAGATGATCACAAGGGTAGCAGATTGAGTACTGTAGCCGTAGCAGTTGCATGCTTTTGCTTGACCTATTAGATGATTTTATATTTTCGAGGACAAAATTTTTATAAGGTGGGTAGGATGTAAGCCCACTGAATTTAGGGTTATTTTTTTCAATTTTCTAAATCAATTATTTTGAATAAATATTGTTATTTGATTATTATTTTATTTAATGTTCTTTTCCGTGACTTTGACTTCTGGAGCGTTAGGGATGCCAATCTCTGCAAACTCTTTTCATGAGTTTGCAGTAGACAAGATTATCTTTATGTTGATATATCATGTCCCACTCAAACTTGTTCCCTTGTACTCTTTTTGCATTGCACAACTTCGGGTCAATTTAGACCATTTGATCGTTGATTAATTATTAATTAATTTTCCACTTTTATCTTTGATCATCATATGCACGTTGTCGTGACTTTTAATTTAGGAGCACAAGACTAGTCATTTTTTCGAAACTAACTTCTCATGCATGATCTACTCGAGACACCCTACACTTATGACCTTTGTGTCCCACTCAGACACACCATCTTGTGCTTCATTTGCATCACACAACTTTTCTGACACAAGACCCAATTTTAATTCATCCCACGGAGTCATATTTATTTTTTATTTGAATTGGGGACACCCTTTCGACCCAAACCTGTCAACCCAAAATATGGACCTGGCCCACATTAAGCCTACTACCCACATGACACTTGTATCCCATTTAATTTAGCCCCCGCATGCAACTTATTTACCCATGATCATAAATACCTAAAATTAAATTATTTATTGCACCAAGACTATTTTGACCCGATCCGGCTCAACTGAACCCAACCCAAGCTTCATGGTACCCTTCATGAATACCCTCACACTCTTTTTTCCTACAAAATTTAAACACCTAGTCTACCTACTCAAAATATTCAATGTACAACCCTTTGATTAAATAACTAGAGAATGACCTATTTTAGCTACATTTAAATCCTAGCCCTTGATTTACCTCTATTAATCGCTACCAGATATTTCCTACAACCCATCTCAACCCCACATCTCCTCATGACAACGAACACACACCCCCTCCATACTGGCCTGCCCTAACTTTAATATAGAATCTCTCTCTCTCTCCCTCTTTTCTAAATAAATCACACTCTTCTCTCTCTCTCTTTTCATCACAGCCACACCACCACCACGAGCACACCACCACCCACACCGAACACCACCACCACCACCACGAGCACACCACCACCCCCATCGAACACCACCACCACCACTACCACGAGCACACCCCCACCCCCACCGAACACCACCACCACTACGAGCATACCACCACCCCTACCGAACAACACCACAACCACCATCTCTCCATCACCATCATCATCCTCCTCCTCTTCTATTCTCCTTCCACAGCAGCCCGCGCTGCCCAAGCCAGTCGACGATGACCGCGAAGCAGCGTCGCACATCCCATGCACCCCGACCAAGGAGGCAACAACCATTCTTGATGCTGTTGTTGCGTGCCCTCTTCGCACAGCCACCGTCGTGCTGGCCGAAGCACAGCAGCACAATACGACCGCGACCACTCCCTGGCCGTTGATGATGACCCATAACACCCTTCCATGCCCGATGAGCCCTCCACAGTGGCGCCCTCCGTGTCGCAGCCCCTGTGCCGCCCGGCCAAGACAGCATTGTCCAAACACTGCTGCCGCTGACATTGTGGCCGGCCATCGCCGGTATTGCACCACCGCCACCATGCCACGTGCGTCCCCTCGTGCACCACCCTGCATGGCAAGCCCCAAAGAACTCTCCTAGGCCACCGCCCTTCTTTTTGATGTGCATCAGAGGCGATTCGTGCATTTCGTACGAAATCCCATCGTGACGCACGTTTTGGAGAAGTCAAAATTCAACATCGGGACAAGAAATTCGTACGCATTTTTTGGGCAATCCGACCATTGGATCGACGAACTCTTGGCTCCGTCATAATCTTAGTATATACCCCTTCACCCCTACCAAGTTTCAACCGTTAATTCGATCATTTGATAGATCAAAATCGGCCGCCAAGTTGACCCTTTAAATTGTATAATTTTTTGGCAGTTTTACAGAGCCAACTTCGTCGGCTTGTATCTCCTCCATCGCAGCTCCATTTGACATGCTACTGGTTCCTATGCACAGCTGGTATAACACTCTTCCTGTCCCTTAAGTTTCATTTTATTGTGAGCTTGTTTGATTGGTTAAATTTGACGCCAAAGTTGGCCGTCCGAATTCGTAATTTTCAACTTGTCAAATTATATTTTTGAACCCGGGACTTCGGATTTCAATTTTGACACCACCAGTAGATTTGTGGCATCGATCTGGCAGAATTCATATAAAGTTTGTTAGATTTGAAGAACGTGAGCCCTGACACGTATTTCGGTACAAAGCGAGTCCCACGGTCCGAGTCAACGGGTAATTTTGAAATCGGCTCATCGGAATCCAATTTTGGATATACCGTTGAGTTCGTATCGTCATTCTGGACTCTTTGACATATAATTTGCTGATTTTTGAGGACATTGGCTCCGACACGCTTTTTCGTGCAAATTAAAATTTCAATGTCCTAGTCAACGGACCAATTTGAGATCGGATCAACGGAATCCAATTCTGGATATACCGTTGGGTTCGTATCGTTATTCTGGATTCGTGGACATATAATTTGTTAGGTTTAGTCGACTAGTATCCTTGTACGTTTTTCGGTACAAAGCGGATCCGACATAGACACCGTTTTGATCCAAAATTACCTTTTTGCTCCTATGTCCAAATTGGACTTATGGATCGGCTATCCTAGCTGATTGGACCATTCTGGACACGTTGGTGATTTTTGTTTCATTATCCGACAATATTTGTAGATATTTCTCTATGTATCACCTTTTACTATAATTAATTATTATTATGTTCGTATTTCGGAATTAATACAACGAAACTGAGATCAGTCGATTCTAATGATCTCACATCGCTGAAGTTGACAAGATGACCATGTGGATCACAACGATAAGATTATTAACCTTACCGTTGATTATCTTATCTCGATTTACGTGTTATAGGTTTCGATGTACGAATAACGAGGTACAGCTTGATATTTTAATTCTTAGATTAGAGTTGATCCTGTTTACCAAGATATATGTTATCTTTGTAGGTAAATATTAGAAATATGATACTTAGACTAGTTTTGACCTCAACTGACCAAGTTTGATTGTTTTGACCAAAAGTCAACTACAAGTCAACACTTGGCCTAGAATTGACTAGAACTTGACCATAGTTGATTAGTTGACCAAAAGTCAACTATGAGTCAACCATTAGCCTAGTTTGAACCTAGTTTGACTTTGTGTATCCTAGTTTGACCTAGTTTGACTTTATGCAACCTATTTGACTTAGTTGACTGAGTTTGACCTAGATTATATAGCTTATACTATATAATCATGCCTAACATTGTTGAACCCTAATTAGCTTATATATATATATATATATATCTCATCTTTAGGTCTGTGACATCACTCTGAGCATCGATCCCATTTGACAGCTCAGGACCGCAGGCGAGTACATTCTCTGATAGTAGCTCCTTATCTTGATATCTTCTGTATCCGATTCTGTTATAGTATTTTACTTAATTCTTCTCACGATGGTGCACGGATTAGTATACATAGGATCCTGGCATGAGATGTTATTTCTGGACTTTCTTGGTATATTGGTACAGTGATCGATCTTGTTTCTTGTACTTGTATAGATACTGATTCCTAAGGAGATTTGCCACCCTCTTAGAGAATCCCGCATCATGACGTGACATGTCCGGATCCATTATACTACTCGAGGATGGAGAGATATTAGAGGTTATGTGATCATACCCCACTGGTTACTACTTACATCATAGCTTTACCCTCGCCTCACGTAGGGTAAAGCCTGACCTGATACTACTTGCACCATAGCTTTCCATTTTGGTCGTCCTGATCTCCAGGTTTACCTGCGCTTGTTCTTGCACCATAGCCGGTCAAATGGAAGAGCCTGATCTTGACCCAAGCCGATCACATAATACTCAAATATCTCAAAGTACTGTTTATATTTATATTATACATCAGATATTCCTGTACTGTTTTACTTTCTTGTACATTACACCCTGACATGATTTCTAGTTTATATATCATGTTTTACTTACAGTCTTGATATATCATCTTGTATTCTATTATGATTGTCTCTTACAGCATTTGTCAATACTATAGAACTGTTGTTGGAGGTATACTTGCTCATTTTTCTGACAGGATAACTGTTGATGTTTACAGAGGACATGTTGGCTGATTGCTCTACCTTTTACGGGTATAGCCAGGATAGAGATTTTGATGGGACATTACCCTTGGTACAAGTAGAGGATTTACCTTCTGCTTAAACTGTTAGATAGGTTTCACTGGACTGCGATCCAGCTAGTATTGAGACTTATATTATATGTTATATTTTAGGATTTTTGTGTTATATCTTTAACCCTAAACTGTGTTGTGACTTCGCATCTTTTTTAGTTCATATATTTCCATCATATCTTTATGATATTCGTGCCTATCTTCCTTAGATGTCTTGTGATTGAGTTAAGATTATATACCTCCGTTCGGAGATGACAGGTACATATATATTGTGTCTAGATGCTATACTTTCTAGTAGACCTATACAGCGTTCTACCGTTGATTCTGTAGCGTAGGCTGGACGTACCCACGTGCTCGTGCCCCTAATCACGGTACGGGTCGTGACAGTGATTGAGTTGTACCTTTATATTGTCCTCCTTTTGTAGTGTGTATCATTGCACATGTATGGTTATTGATAGATGTTGTGACCTAGGACAGCGTTTTACCGCCGATACTGCGGCGTAGGCTGGACGTACCCACTTCTCGTGCCCCTACACTGGGTACGGATCGTGACAATTATTTAATGGTATTTAAAATTATCTTTTAACCTAAAAATATTATTGTAATATTTTATACCTAATTAAATTATATTTTTCTCTAAAAATGATATTCCTAGATTTTTTAAATTTTTTTCTAAAATTATTTTAACTAATAAAAAAGGTAGTTCTAAATTAAAACTTATTTTCAAGTATGGGGACTAAGCCGATCCGATCTACAGCCATGGCTCATGCGTCTAAGGATTGTTTCTCAACTGCATATTCACAGTAGAATGATCAGAAACCCTATTGCATGCATCCCCTTTCTATTATATTATATATACAGTTTACATGACGTGGTATTTTCTTGTATCTTGTTACGTCCCGCTGAGGACCTGATTATCTCTCCAAGGTTAGACGAGTTTTCGCAGGAGTACGAAGCGGCACTGGATCCATCCTATATTGATGCTGAGGCATCTCCTGCTGATTTCTAGACTATTCATTATTGAGACATTTAGTGGATATTTTTATATCTCTTTTCTTTCTATTTTGTGGAGGTTGGACTTCGATCTTTTGAGACTATTTTATAGCTGTTTGGAGTGGATATGTCCACCCGGCTATCTTTTGATACCTTTATTCATTTTGGACTCTTATATCTTCTGTGTTGAGCTGTGATGAGATTAGATTATTATATTCTTCTGGCTTGTGATTATTTTATATACAGCTTATGTACGTATACGAGGATTTCATATATGGGAGTATTTTTCGTATATGTGCAGCTAGCATATTTACGTACTCGGTCCTATGTATATTGGGACTGGGGCGTTACATCGCGTATGCCAAAGATGTGTGCTATCGGAAGAATCAGATGTACTTATGGCTAAAGTCCCAGACACAATGCTTCCTAATAAGAAATAATGGTTACTAACCTTCCATCACCACCAAAGAATCATGAACATCCCGCAAGACTCCACCTTCGGCAACGAACTTGTTATCATTCGAGTCAAGCATACCAAAAGAAATAAGATTTTTCTTAAGGTTGAAAACATGTCTAACATTGGCCAAAGTTCACACAATTCCATTAAGCATCTTCACATTGATAGACCCAATTCCAACAAATTAAAATGCGTTGTTATTGCCTATCAACATAGAACCACCTTCTGTCACATTATAGGAGAAAAACTACTCCCTCTTTGGATACGTATGGTACGAGCATCCAAAATTGAGAATCCAACGGTCACTCATGTTGTTATGTACCAACAAAAAATAGACTCCATCACTATCAGCTTTTGAAGCACAATTTGCTTCATAACCTTCTCTCCTTGTCATATTCTCCTTTTTTCTTGTTCTTCTTATTTGGATAAGGACACTTATTTTCATAATGTCCTTTCTCGTTGTAGTTGAAGCACTTTACCTTCTCAGTAGGTGTCTTGGACTTGGACCTTGACCTTATACTAGAAGATGCTATATTGTTTGTCCTTCCTCTTATTGTTAAACCTTGGACTTGGTCTCCACTATTTTCGCCATTAGAAGCCAGCCTCTACAGCTCATTAGAAAATAAGGCACTCGTAGCCTTTTCTTCAAAATTGAGCCCTTTCCGTGTAGTATTGTTTGAATAAATTTTTCATAAGAATCGGGCAAAAAATAATAGGATTAACACTAACCTATCATCATCTTCATGTATGTCAACATCCTTCAAGCCAGAAATAATTCGATTGAATTTTGAGATATGATCTCGAATTGACGTACCCTCCTCCATCACTAGTCTGTAGAGCGACTTCAACATATAAAGTCGGTTAATAAGGGTCTTCGTCATGAAGAGTGATTCTAACTTCAGCCAGAGCCTAGTGACGGTGGTTTTGTCTTTCACAGAGTACATGACATTCCTTTTCAAATACAGACAAATAACAACACATGCTTCAAGATCCATGTCATCCCAATCATCATTAGTCATGTCAACGGGCTTCTTGGGCTTTCTCGGTAAATCCTTGTAAAGTTTTTGAGATATGAGAATGTCATTCATCCGGCTTTTCCAAAAGCCAAAATCATTATTCCTATTGAACTTCTCAATTTCATACTTTCCAACCTTGCTTGATAGAGTCATATCAAAAAATCTATCCAATTAACTTTTTCAGAGAACTTTGTCGGATACTTTGCTAGAATCCCAAAGCCCAGATATCAATTTGTTGGGACACAACGGAAATAAATCCAAGAAATCAGAGAACACCTCAGAAAAAATTCACAATTGCAAATACAAGAATTTACGTGGTTCGACAAGATGCCTACTTCCACGGACGAGGGTGATTTTGTTCCACTATGAAGAAGAAAATGAATTACAGTAGCTCTCTCAACACTTCTTTACTTGCTCTCAAGTATTCTCTACCACAAAGATATTTATAACTTTTGTTTTGAACTAATCAACAACTTTAGCTCTCTTGTATTAAACTTATTCAACAACTTTCATTGAGCATACTAAGATCTCCCAAAGAGAACCTTTAGACCCCTTTATATAGCATGGCATGTGTCCATATATGAAAATCCAATATTATGTAGGCTTATCATAAATTAGAAATCTATATGTGGAGACATCTCATATATGGAAAGCTAACATATGGAAATCCAATAAAATGTATGGTCAAAGTCAAAAAAAGGTCATGAGCCTATTTTTGGACATTTCTTCAAATGGTCTTCACTTGCTCTCTTTGTTCACTGTGGAATGGTCTTCACTAGTCTCCATGGTATGGTGTCTTTGAAGCGGGACCTCGTGCTTTGGATATTTTTGGTGCTCCTCAAATGTTTTAAGAAAAATATTTGGTAATCTAAGACGTTGCTCCATTTTTAGCTCTCTACTCAAAGCAAATGGAGTTTTTGAGATGTCCGACAATACGTCCATTTTAAGCTCTTTACTCAAAGCAAATGGATTTTTTTGAGTTGTCCGACGTTTCGTATGGGATTTTGTGCACACTGCATTGCTTGTCTTTTGCGTAGGACCGATATACTAGCAATATATACTCTAGAGGGAGGGTGAATAGAATGTGTAGCAGAGTATTAATAATTAAAACAAAATCACTACTATATCACTATTGTGTCGTAGTGGCTATGTCACAGTTATATAATAGCAATAAATAAGAGAGATAGAGAGAAAATACAAACACAGTGACATATTCTGGTCTTCCTCTTGAGAGGAGTAATCCAGGCCGGAAGACTCTTGCTCTGAGTTAAAATTCACTATTGAAAACACAAGATTTTATCCGAAGTGCTTGTTGACTTCTTACAACATCGAACTTTAATCAGAAGTGCTTGACCGACTTTAATTGTGAAGCATGAACTTCTTAATTAAGCCTCTGATTACAATTTTTTGAAACTTCTAGACCATACCGTACTGGCAAGTAGACTAGAGATTGTAAAATAGGCTTAGAATTTGAAAATAAGAGCTTTGAAAATATGAGGTATAACCACCACTTTTCTAAAATAAAGGTAATTTTGAACTTTTGTAAAATTAATTATTTAATAATATGTTTAAATAATGTTATTGATTTATTGGTAAATTTTAGATTATTTTAATAATATTTAAATTAATGTATTGTAATTTTATTCTTTGGCTAGTGTAACCTCAGAGCTGCTTAGCCTAGAGACTAACCATGACCATGAAGGCCTAACCCATGTAATTAGATTAGATTAGCTAACTACCACTTCTTAGGCTAAGGATATTTTGGTCATTTTATGACTTTTAAATTATTTAAAATTTTGATTAATTGGTGAATTTTAGATTATTTTAATAATATTTAAATTAATTGTGATTTTGGTCATTTTTCATATTTTAATATTTTGGGAATTTTTATATTTTATTATTGATTTTATGGGATTTGTTTAGTCGGGTTTGAGTTTCGTTTCGTTCCGACTTGAATTAGTGACCCGGGTAGCTTAGACTCTAGACGGGACCCCAAGATTAGTTAGACATGGCCCACCAAACCCACTAATTAAGTTAGTGTAATTAGGCTAATCCCACTTGATTAGAATGGTTAGATTAATGACTTAAACTTGACCTTTTTGACCCGAACCTCTTCCATTTGATTCATTAGCCAAAGGGCATTCAAAGAGGGGCAATTTGGACTTTTCCAATAGGCTCAACCTAGGCATAAGGGGCCGGCCTGTTACGATCCGCTACCTAAATTGTTGGGCCGGGCCAAGTCATGTCCAGCCTACGCTTGAGATAAAGCGTAGTAAGCTGTTCTAAAGATAACAAGATAAGGCTAAAATGTGCTAACAGTTCTATAAGTAATAAAGAGTCAGAATTGTTCCCAAACACAAAAGTCATCTCGTATAATAGTAAGTCCAAGTACAAGTCCGAAATATAAAGCTGGATACAGGTCCAGTGACAAAATACATAGTCTAATATATGACTACTCTCAAAAGTCAAAAATATAAATAGACAACTAGACGAGTTTCCCCGCTGGTACATCCTCGTAAGACAAAGCCTGGTCCTCGGCAGTAACTCCATAATATGAATCACAGAACAGCTCCTCCTCAGTAAGTATACCTATAACGTTATCCTGTCAGGACGGAAGCAAGTACTGATTCTAGCAAACTAAATATACAAAACATAAAATGAACAGGAATGTAATAAACTGGAATCATGGCACAACATAATCTATCATAGTAAGGACACATATGTCATAGAGACAGATGTATATGTAATGTTTAAAACTGTAGCAGGTACGTGATCGTTAATAGGTGTACAATACGCTGTGGCACATGTAAATAAAATATACATACGTACAAGTGTACAAGCATAGGTGTACATCCGTACAGAAATGCGGGATAATGGCCTACGACGCAGTAACATGTAGAATGAAACTTTGCTCGGTACGATAAAGGGGGCATGATCACGTAATCAACTATCAATTTCCCCATGACCCAGATTCTAATCATGTGAGAGATATAAAACTGTTCCAAACATGGTAGGAACTGAAAAATAATACAACATGTGAAGATTTGACTTGCTACTCCAAGGATCAGCATCTAACATGGTTGGAATCACAGTTCATTGTTGTAACAGTATGTAAAGTTTGTAGAAGTACTTGCCTTTAGCAAAGCAAAGCAGCAATAAAAATTCTATAGATGCCTGGTGACTCGTCACTGTGGAAATAACACATAAACTTAGTTTTTGTACTAAGTTAAACACTAAGACACTAGTTGTGCAACACGACTTTCTGACTGGACACCTAGCTAAATGATGACTTTAGAATAGGAGACCAATGTGAGGTGACACAATACTCTAACTAACTTTCTAGGGCCTTTACACTAGTACGGGGTGAGGTCCAATATGTATATAACTCAAAACAACACAAAACACTGAAAGTCGTAATTATTCAAAAAATAAGTCAAACTATACACTATGTTCCAACAATTTTTGAGATAGAAAAAAAGCTCAATTTTACATAAAATAAAGTACCAAAATGATCCTTGTTAATTATAGAAAGTTATACTAATTTTTCTGGAATTTATAAACCTTCATAAATATTTATTAAAAATCAGCAAATATATATATATACTAAAAATGAGTTCTGTTTTCCTATTTTTATAAAATAACAAAATTACTTATTAAATACTGGAAAAATTATAATAAATTATCTAAATTAACATAGTATTTGAATACAATTTTCCCAGACTTTTACAGCACTTAAAATATATATAAAAATTCAAAAACAGCAAGCAACACTTTCTGAAAAATAATTAATTAATTATTTACTATTTCGTCCATGTATTCGAAATTGAACCTAAGTCCAGATACAGGACCCAGAGCCATGAATCAAGTCCAATATGACTTGTACAGACTCTGAATGTATTAGACACAATTGGGCCCAAAAACCCATGCTAGGCTTGGACATCAATTGGTCATAATCAATAAAATTATAGGAATTTAAATAATAATAATATATTTTTAAAGTGGTAAAATATGCAAGTCACAAAATATACTATAAAATAACTTGTGAAATTTTACATAATAATATTTAGCACTAAAATTGCATTTGAAAATATATACATATTTATACAACAATTACTATTATATATATATATATATATATATATATATATATATATATATATATATATATATATATATATATATATATATATATATATATATATATATATATATATATATATATATATATATATATATATATTTATATATATATATATATATATATTTTTATATATATATATATATATGCACAAATATATATATATATATATATATATATATATATATATATATATATATATATATATATATATATATATATATATATATATATATATATATATAAATATATATATATATATAATATATATATATATATATATATGAAATATATATATAAATATATATTTTATATATATATATATATATATATATAATATATATATATATATATATATATATATATATATTATATATATATATATATATATAAAATATATATATAAAATATATATATAATGTATATATATATATATATATATATATATTATATATATATATATATATATACATTATATATATATATATAATACATTTTATATATATATATATATATATATATATATATATATATAATATATATATATATATATATATATATATATATATATATATATATATATATATATAAAATATATATATATATATATATATATATATATAAAATATACATATATATATAAAAATATAGTATATATATACATATATAACAGTATATATAATCATATATATATAAATACATATACATGTACACATATACATGTATACGTATATATATAAATACATATATATATATATAAATAATAAATAAAAATAAAACAAAACAACAAACCAAAGGGGGGCTCGAACTCGGCCAGGGGGAGGGTCGGGTTTGAGCATGCTCGGGCTGGCCAGGGGGTCAGCCCGAGTCATCTGTTAGGGAATGGGTTAGGTCTGGAGGGTATTTATAGGGGAAGGGAGGTCGGTTTCAATGGCTAGGTCAGCCGAAAAAGGCGGAGAAAGGGGTCGTCGATCGTCGGGGCAGCTGGCCGGTCGTCGGAGGCAGTTGATGAGGGTTTTGCAGCAAGGTCCCCCAACTTTGGGGTTTGGCACATTAACCCTAAGCCTAACAGTTTGCATATTATAATTTGCAAACTGTACTGAGAACAATTCATTAAATTGCAAATCGACATTAA
Organism: Iris pallida; assembly: GCA_029216955.1. NCBI lineage: Eukaryota > Viridiplantae > Streptophyta > Magnoliopsida > Asparagales > Iridaceae > Iris > Iris pallida. Next base: position 6,244,846 of record JANAVB010006198.1, on the reverse strand, counting down.
AATAAATTTAAAAATTACAAAATGATATTAAAACAATTCAGTTTATTACAAAATAATATATTTTAATTTAAAAATCATTTAAAAATTCTAGAAAAATTTCTAATAATTATTATAAATCATTTTAAAGCTAAATAGGTCATTAATATCAAATTAACACTAATTAAACCAAAATTTGAAAAACATGGGCTGACACGACCGCCATAGGAAGGATTCACTTCATTTTCTTTTCACAACATAGCCTCTTTTCTCTTTTGGTGTTCTTCCCCAAAACTTGAGAGCTCTCCTCCAAGTTTTGATCTCCTAAACCTATCCAAACTCCCTCCATTCCACTTAATCTACCAAGGAAAGGGTGCTAGCTATACATTGGAGCAAGGAGCAAGGAAGGAGTGTCCAACTTCGAGGAGAGTTCGTGTCGGCTTCGTGTCCTTTGGGTTTTTCATTGGGATCCAACTCCCAATAGGTATCTCTCTCTAATCCCTCTCTATTTCATCTTTGCATTGTATTTTGATAGTTTTGAACCCATAGAAATCACCCCCCATGTATGTACCATCCTTAGGTTTGATTTTGAGACACATTGGAGTCCTTATTTGAAAGTTATGATGGTTTTTGTGGCACCCAAGGAGAAATTCCGAGGGTAGTCCACCAAGTGTTTGTAGGAATGTTCCATAGGCTATTTTACCTTTAAATTTTAGTTTTAGATGTATTAGAGAGTGGACTGATGTTAGTTAGGATGGTTAGAGTGAGTTTCATTTGTATGCTCATGGTTGAACCCAAGTGGTTGAGCCTACAAGTCTCAATTTTGGCCTCAACATGTCAATTTTGTGTTATTTTCGATAGTGATTGTTTTGAGTTTGTTATATATTTATGTTGTGTGGTTGTGTATGGAGGTGTTGTTGTGTGTGTGGAAGAGTGGGGGATCATGCCTACCTAATTGGTTGTGACTTGGTATGGTTGTTTGAGTGAGGGTGGATGCATGTGTGGTTGTGAGAAGAAAAGAATGGATGAGATTATGTTTTATTGTGTGTTTGTGGAATATGAGATGATGATGTGGTGTGGTTGTGTTGTGTGTTGAGAGAGGATGATATATGAAATGAATCTATGAAATGGATATATGAATTCATGAATGAGATGAGGTATAAATGAATTGAATTGAATTGAATGATTGAATTCCATGGATGAAATGAAAGGATGTATGAATATGAATTACTGAATAAATGAATTGGTGAATGAGAAGATGAATGAGTAATGAATTGAATGAGTAAAGGGATAAAGGAATTAGAAGAAGAAATAGGAGGTAGCAGCAGAAGGTGGTGAGGGGGCTGCTGCCCCCTCAATTACAATAGCAGCAGCAGTAGCAGTAGGGGCTGTTGCCCCCCACAGTAGCAGCCCCACAACAGCAGCAACAGGGGGGCTGTTGTCCCCCCATTGACAACAGCCCCATGACCCATTTCACCCCTCCCATAAACCCCCATGTGTCCCCCACTTGTGAGTGAGTGTGTGTGAGCTTTGAGTGTGTGTGTTAGTGAGTTGTAGATGAGTTAGAGTGTGGTTGTGGTGAGTGTTTAGAAGTTGTAAGAATTTGGTTTTCAAGAGTTAGATGTTGTGGGTTTCATGAGTTAGATATGAGATAAGTTAGTATGAGTTATCTATGTTATAAGTTAGTATGTGATATGGTTAGTTAAGATATTATAAGTTAGATATTAGAGTTAGTGTAGAGTATTGGTTGGATAGTTTGTTAGTGTTAGTTAGATACTAGATGAGTGTTGATATTAGATAGAGGTTAGAAATTAGATATTAGGATTGGTTTAGAATTAGATGTTGAGTTGGAGATTAGAGGGTATCTTTGGATACCAATATAGTATCTTAAGGTAATGGGTTTACCTTGTTTCAAGACAAGGTATTGTGGTATCTTTGAGATAATGTGGTAAGATATCAAGATACCAAGTACGCTATCAAGATACAAGGGTAAGGGTTAGTTTACCTTAGTAGAGTATTTGAGGTTACATGGAGTGAGGGTAAAGTAGGTTGGGGTATTGATTAGAGGCTAAGGTGAAGAGTTTACCTTGGTAAGGTAATAAGGTAAGGTTAAGGTAATACCCCAGAACTAAGATATGAGATAACATGTTTAAGATATGGTTAGAATTAGGATAGCTTGGTTGGTAATAGTTGGGAATAGGATAAATGACTTCGGGTTGACCCCGTTTGACCATGGTTGACCATTTTGACTAAAAGTCAACCATAAGTCAACTTTAGCATAAAATTAACCAAAACTTGACCAAAGTTAACCAGTTGACCAAAAGTCAACTGTGAGTCAACCATTGACCGTTGACCTAGAGTGGACTATGAGTTGACCAGGGTTGACCAGAGTTGACCGTTCGAGCAAAAGTCAACATTTAACTTAAATCGACCTAGTTTGACTTTGTTTGACTTGTCTTGACCTAGTTTGACTTTGTTAGGCCTAGTATGACTTAGATTGACTTTGTATAATCTAGTTTGACTTAAATTGGCTTAGTTTGACTTAGTTTGACTTGCTTTTACTTCCAAATCTTTATATTGATACAGTATTCCATCTTTAGGTCCTCGACGCACTGTGTTGGACTCAGTTGACATTTTCCATCACAGTTAGGCAAGTACATTCTCTGATAATATTTCTTTTTTATGATAACGTCTTTGTTTCTAGTATTTAGTGTAGATATCCTTGTTCTCTTGACATATTGTTCATACAGATTGGTATTTGTCTGGATCCCATCATGAGATGTTATTCTATTACTCTTAGTATACCCTGTACAAGTCCTTATTTCTATGTATTGTATAGACACGATTCCTGTGAAGGAGAGCTACCTCCATAGTGAATCATGTGCCATGATATGTCATTACTGGATCCACTTTACTGGTCGAGGATGGGGGTATTTTGCGTAGATATGTGATCACTATTTCCCCTGTGCATATTGTCCCTGTGAGTGTTAGTCATGCACTTCACGTATGACTAGCCAGGCCCTTTTTCTTCATGTGCTATACTCAAGCCAATCAGATGTTGAAACTCGTACTAAACTCACATAGATAGTAGTTTCTGATTTCTCGTACATGATATATACTGTCTTCTTGTTCTTACATTCAGTTACAGTCTTGATATGCCTTACCATGATTCATGTACATATTATTTTACCTTATATATTCTCTCTATTTACTGCTACTTTTTTAATGTCGTCTAACTAAAACTGTTATTTGATATTTTTGCTTGTTTCATCCTGACTGGATATGTTGACAAAATTTTACAGATTATGGCGAGGACGAGTGTCCTACCTACTACGGTCCTTGTGACGTAGTTGGCCTAGACTTGGAGACCCTAGTTCAGCAGGGGTTAGCTTCTGTCGATGAGACATTAGTGTAGCTTAGCAAGATTGGTTTGGTACTGGACTTTGTCTCCAGATTATATTTTGGCTTGTTATTATTTTAGTATTTGTATTAGAGATTGTTGACTCTAAACTTGTATTATTTCTGTGTTGGATCTTCTGGATGATATCTCATATCTTGTTGTCTTTATCTTTCAGTATCATCTATCTTTCTTAGATTTTGTGATTGAGTATAATATATTGTCATTACTTGTCCTCCGTTCGGAGTTGACCTTTTTCGATAGGTTTTAATATTATAACTGTTGTTAGATAGTAGACCTAGACAGAGTTCTATGCCATTTCTGTGGCGTAGGCTGGGACGCTGTCACGCACTCGTGCCCTTACTCTGGGTGCGGGTCGTGACATGAGGAACCTACGAGAAGAAAGATAGAAAGTGAATATGTGAATTAAAATAAAAATGTCTTCTCCTTTATAGGATTTTTGAAAACCAAGTTCTGGCCGATTTCGGATGCCAAACATTGGAAAATTCGACCGTTGCAGCCGAGTCTGCAGGAAGAACAAGTTTATAGGGTTTACTATTTTAGGTACCTGATTTCAGGCCAAGTTCAGGCCGAGCCCTGTCCGAAATCTGGTGTTCTATTATTGGGTCAGAAATCAGTTTTGAATGGGTTTTGGGCTTTTTGGACTGTTTTTCAAATATAGGTCTTGGGTTGTTTAAAAATAAGTTTATTTATAAATAAAATGGTAGTTTGGAAAATATTTTGCGCTAAGCCTATTTGCCAGTAAGACGCAGTTTACATTTTCTAGACTCAATAAAATTATGTAAAATACAAAAATGAAAAATAAATATAGACGCGTCGACTAAGCAATTTTGAACGGTTGCAGCAAATTTTGAACCGTTCGAGTAGCCCTTATATCGAGACCGAGTTTAGACGATTATCAAAATCGATTCGACCATGACCAATAGGCCAACAATCTCTTCCATTTTGATAATTGACAAACCTTGATTAATATAAAATCTTGATCAAATCAGGTCTTGAAATATCCTTCAAAGTAGTACCGACTGAGCAAATCTTGAATGGTAGTTGCACCGATTGTCGTAGTCCGTTAGATTAGCCCTTATATCGAGTCTGAGTTTAGATGATTATCAAAATTGGTTCCACCCTAACCAATGGGCCAATAATCTCCTCCATTTTGATAATTGATAAACCTTGACCGATATAACATCTTGATCAAAATAGGTCTTGGAAAATCCTTCAAAGTTGTACCCTCTCATCTTAACACGTATTGTAGTTTCTCTCCATTGCCATTTACCAAAATATTCCACTGTAATTTGTGCCTACAAAAAGACAAACGTGAAGAAAGAGAGAATAATAAAATAGATATTTCACAGAGTAGTTATATTTAAGAAGTTGTATCTAAGATAAACTATTAAACATGAAATATGCGCATATTGCCAAAAAAATATGAATAAAAACTACTAGCGTCCGTAAAGAAAAACATTCACAAAGCACAGATGAAAAGAGTTTTAATCCATACAAGCAACTAGTAAATAAAATGCATAAACTGCTACTACATGTTCTCGAAATGTAGGACATTTCTAAGACATGATGACAATATATAGAAATCTACTAAACATGATATCTAAGCTGAAGATAGTAACAACTAGATATCATCAATCCTTGCCTATATCCTGATCAACAACATCATCATCACAACAGAAGTGTGAGCAGGCTCACCAAAAGATCTGAACCAACCAAAGGTGCCAGCTGGATTGAAGTATTGTCGTACTTCCTGATCCTCAATACGGTAGCTGAAAAATATAGGATTTCTGGGAGAGAAGCCAGGGCTGCCAGGCTGATGAGACTGAGTAAAGCGGAGGTCAACTAGTGTGTTATAGATCGCCTGAGTACGAATGACATCACAATATTCATAATCCCTCAATCGTTCACTCTAGCGAGTCTCTAAGGCATTAACTTGATCCAGAGTAGCCTGATGCTGAGACTGGGTCAATAGAATATGATCGCTTATCATATGATGGAGACCCTCAATAGTGTGTGGATAATCAATGGATGGGACGGTAGGTGTTGGAGCAGGAGGTCGAGTAACAAGAGGGGGAATTGCATGAATCTCAGAACGTCTAACTGCACTAAGATGTGCTGGTTCAGCAAGGACGTTGCACTCATCTAAATCGATATCAAAGTGTCGATTGACAAGTGGCAAGTACATCGCGTAAACAAGATTTCTCTTATTCTTGCGAGGATGTACCATCATCTCGATCATAGTCTTTGGGAACGAAAAGAAGATCCCAAAGTGAATAGGGTAGATGGCAGACAGCCCTAAAGCGGTGATATCTTCTGTAGAATTTTGCTTCGGAATGATAGCAAAAAGGTGATTCTTTGTAGGTTATAGAAATTTAAACTCAAGTGTTTAGCTTTGAGTTTTCTAACAAGACAAGGTTTGGGATATTAGATAGAGGCTTTGAAAGTGTTCAAAGATATGTCAGGAGAAAAACCAAATTTAGCGAGGTCGGTTAGCATGTCTCCTTTGTTGGGTACTCATAGGATCGCCGCTAAGTCTTCTGCGTCAAATTTAATATCTACTCCCCCGATACGAGAAGACATAACTCCAGAGTCAAAAGTCATATTGCAGTAAAATAACCTAATAGCATTAAGAGGGATAGGAAAATATGTTGCTACTAAGTTATTAAGTTTCAGAAGCTGAAAAGCTCCGAGACGGTCCTGAAAGATGTTAAAATTAATCGGGGCTCCGGTACAGACGGTGCAATCATGAAAATCACTAAACTACCCTATGGATTGGTCTAGCATTGCAAATGCAAATCCGCAAATGAACCGTCGTCCGGTTGGATCGGAGAGAAAAGGTAAAGCTGTTGAGAGGATGGGGATCCTTTCTCATTCTTCTTTTTCTTCCTAAAGAACTTAGGGGCCATGGTTAAGTAAAGATTCTAAAAATTGAAATTGAGGACAGAAGGAAAATAGGAATTATACCTTCCAGAAATTGAGTATGTTGTGGAGAACGAACCCGAGATCCCGAATTCGAAGTTTGGAGTCGAATTTCTAAGTAGATTGAGAGATCAAATTAAATTAGGGTTAGCACTACAAAAATTTGTCAGATTAGCGACGGCTCAATACGTCGCTAATCTCGGTGAAAACGTTGCTAAATCAATTTAGCGACATTTAAGGCGATGTTTCGGGAACGACGAAAAAAAACATGTCGTTAAACGAGAAAACGTCGCAAAACGTCGCTAGGGCGACGTTATTTGGCGACATTATTAACGTCGCTAATTAGCAACGTAATTTGCGACGTTTATTGGTTGACGCTAATTAGCGACGTAAACGGCGACGTTATTGCGTTGTCGCCATTTGGCGACACTGTTTAATCTAGAGTTTGGTATTAAAGAGTTGTATCGGAGGCTGATTCAAAAATCATTCCAGTTTTCTAATTGCCTTCTGGAGTCGGTCGTGCACTCGTGACCAAGTACGGTGTTGTGAAGTCGGTCGTGCACTTGTCGCCAAGTAAGGTGTTGTAAAGAGTTGCAAGCGCTCAGTTACAGCTTATGCCATACAGGATTAACTGCGAGTAAGTATACTCGCGACTGGACTAGTCCTCTCAGAGGAAAACCAATATATATCGTTGTGTCACTGAGTTTGAATTCTTGACTCTTACTTTATCTCATTTTATTTACCGCCTTTTATCTGCCATAATATATAGCTGCTTAATTTTTAATTGGTGATTATTTCTGCTGCACACGTACACACTCTATTCACCCCCTCTAGAGGTGCTCAACGGTCCTACAAGTTTAGGGGACTACTGACAAACTGGCTGCTTAAGAACTGGTTGAGAAGACTACTGAGGGGTCGGTCGAGATGACTGTTGAAGGGTCGGTCACGAAGACCGTGCCAAAGCCAGTCCATGAGGCTCCCCAAACGTAAACTGTAAAAATTGTTGAAAAGTCGACAAGGGTGCTCATTGAAGAGCCAGCCATCCTAGTCATGGCACCACCTGCCCTGGCCGTAATACCTAATCATGTATTAGTTGTTGTTGCTACTTCGGGACCTTTCATCGCGGCATCACCGATGACCCCAATGGCTATGGCTGACAATGCTTATTATGCCAACCTCATCCTGGGCACCATTTTCCATGCTTTAAAGCACGGTATAGAGGGTGTCTTGCAGCATAACCAGACGCTTAGGCAGGCTCGGTCCGCAGTAAGAGCCTAGCTAGTGGCATTGCACGAATATCAGGGATATAAGGAGAAAGTGGATACGATAGAGGCCCTTCTGACAGAATTAGAAGCCATAGTTTTAGAGCTTCAAAGTCTGGAGTGCAGCCTTTCGTCTCTGGTGGACACGAAACTAGAGAAAATGGCCGCTAAACTTTTCCAACACAAACAGAGACGTCAGGCTCTGACTCTTAGTTTCGCCGAAGTTGCAGCAGAGATTGAAGAGGTGACCGATGCTAAAAAATTCAAGTTTGTCGTTGAACAACTCCTGAGAAACAGTGCGAGACCCTCCGGGAACAGATTTGACAGTTGAAAGAGACGTTGGCCTTCACCGAGAGTGAGCTGGAGAATTCAAAGACCAGCGAGGGCTCCTTCGCCAATGATCCGAGAAATTAGCTCGAGAGAGGGAAAGTATCAGTGTTTGTTAGGCCGAGTTAGACCTCACACGCCAGAACCTGTCTCGCTCAAGGATGAGGCCACCAGACGACAAAAGATATAGCACCGAGCCATAGAGTTGGTTGGGCCCCCGATTTCCCTTTTAAGGAGCCGTCTTGAAGAACTTGTGCATCGGTCGTCGCAATGTTGATGTCTTGTTGTTCCTCTCTTTTGGGAGGCCCTTTTGTAGTAAAGAAAGAAAAACTTTTTCTTTTCATGAATGAAAGAATCTTAGTTTTGTTTCTTTACTTGTCCATTTACTATGAACTTTTTATAACACTAAGAATTCCCTGAGAGGTAGGCTTAGCATGATGGGATGGAGGTAACTCTGCTGGGAATGTGATGTTTACTCTGAGGTAATTTGGATGGGGTAAACACGGAACCTCTTGTGGTAGAATTTTCCTTACTCAGAGATTATATGGACATGGTAAGGATATACTCTATGGATGTATAGAACGACTCATAGGTAGTATGGACGTGAAATGTTCTATAGATAATTAGGACAATCCGAGGTTTGTCATGGAAGAAATATCTACTCATAGGTAATATGGACATAGTAGACATGAACTTCGTTAGGGTATAGAAAAGAACTCAGAGATAATATGGACGTGAAATATTTTCTAAATAATTATGATAACACAGGTTTGTCATGGAAGAAATGTCTACGCAAAGGTAATATGGACATGGTAGGCGTGAACTTCATTGGGGTATAGAAAAATAACTCAGAGGTAGTATAGACGTGAAATATTTTCTAGTGAGGAAATGAGGAAAGGATGAATTCATTAATAGAACTCATGAATACCTACGAGGGGTATGGAAATATATGCCGATTTATTCCTCAGACATAGTACTTCTTTAGGAATTTACCATTGATCAGCATCATTAACAAATCACCGTTAGGTTTGGCCAGCCGGTAAGCACCATAGGAGTGGACTGTCTCTATGAAGAACTGTCCTTCCCACTTGGGCTCAAACTTTCCTGCAGTCTTGTGAGTCATTACCATCGGTCTTCGAACTGATAAGACAAGGTCAACCACTTGGAATGTCCTTTCTCGGACCTTTTTGTTCAAAGTTCCAAAAATTTGAGCTTGATAGAGTTTGATATGCTGTTAAGCTAGCAGACGCTTCTCGTCTAACACTTCCAACTCCTGTAGCCGATGGCGTTGATTGTCTTCGTCTGTCAGCTGGTTGGTGATGGCTACTTGTAGAGACGGAATTTGGATCTCCAGAGGGAGTACCGCCTCACTCCCGTAGACAAAAGAGAATGGTGTGTTGCCCATGGGTGTCCAAACGGTGGTACGGTAAGCCCATAAAAATTTGTCGAGTTCTTCATTCCAGTCGTATTTATTAGAATATATGACTTTCTTGAGCAGCTTGACGATAGTCTTATTGAATGCTTCAGATAGTCCATTCGCTGCAGGATTGTAAGACGTTGACGCTACATTATGTATCTGATTCTTATCACAGAATCGATGGAATGCATGGCTCACAAACTGAGGGCTATTATCATGGATAATCCTTCGAGGAACTCTGAAGCGGTAGATGACGTGATGCTTAACAAAGTTGATCACATTCGAGGTTTTCACCTCATCCAGCGGCACTGCTTCCGTCCACTTGGAAAAGTAGTCGGTGATGACAAGGATGAACCAGTAACCTTTGGAGGACGGGGGGTTGATCGGGCCGATGATATCCATTTTCCCTGCTTCAAATGGACAGGAAGTCGTAGTTGGGTGTAGGAACTCAGAAGATTTGTGGATAAAGTCAGCATGCAACTGACATACCCGACACTTCGTAGCATAATCGACGACGTCTGCCATCATAGTGGGCCAGTAGTAGCCCATGTGATGTAGTCGGTCCATGTCATGACCCGCACCCACTGTGAAGGTACGAGTGCGTAACAACGCCCAGCCTACGCAGCAGTGTCGGCGGTAGAATGCTGTCCTAGGTTACTATCTAACCAACAACTCACGCAATTATATAATGTACTTGTCAAATATCATCTCGGAACGGAGGACAAGTATAGATATAATGAAATCTCAATCACAGTCTAAGCACGATATGATAACACAGAAATTATAACTAAGACTGAATAACAACAACCAACTACTAAATAATAATAATCTCAAACAAACAACATATCAACTTATTATAATTCAAGTTCTAAAACATGAAACTGAACCTAGTCAACTAGCTAGTCTCCCGATCACTCCTGAGTGTTGGGGCCAAAGGTAACTAAGCCGTCTCCTGGTCCGTAATAAGTAGGGCAAGTGTCCTCAGGGCAATCATCTGTAAAAAATTTAACAGTTCCAGTCATGACAGGAACGAGTACAACTCATCAAGAAATCCCAAATAAATGACAGAGAACTACAAAAAGTTATAGACAGTTATATTGATGAATCATGGCAGTTTATACGAGTAATAATGTGGAGAACAGTTAAGGTACAAGGAAAGTAAAGTAACTAAACAAGAAGAGAAACATGGCAATGAAGACTATAAAATATAATCTAGCTGAACCAGAGTAGCATGATATAAGTCCAGACAGTATAATAAGAGTCATGTGTGAGTCTAGACAATATAATCTAATACCAGGTGATTCCAGCACAAGATGAGTCCGGTATAAGGTGAGTCCAGTCAGTGATCAAAGGTTCCAGGGTGAGTCCAGACTATACTCTAACAGTGTGTTTTAAAATATTGGGATCGACATGTGAACGGCTGTAGGTAATACGGCACACCGCACACTCGGCCAAGTGTAGGATGGCTATCATTCCAATATAATTCCAAGGGAGTGGTTCCAGTATTTGGGAATATTCACATGTCTACTCCAATATTTCCTCGCCCAACCAGTATAAGTGAATCCATAACCCGACACGAAAATAGTACAAGTCCAGCCATAACACGAATGATACCAGTAAGTGATTCCAGGGTGATTCCAGTAGGTGATTCCAGAAATAGAGGCCAGACATGAATAAATGAGTGTTGCATGAAATGGATCCAGTAATATCAAATATTATTTGAAACAGAGAATCAATAGAGCTAACTAGAATTGAAGTACAGTAATTGACAAATAAATGAGATAACTATCAGAGAATGTACTCGCCTGCTACTCTAAAAAAAGTAGTATAATATCAGATGTCTGCACCGGAGTCACAATGTCCTAAATAGAGGAATGTGGGTTATGACATGTCCAGAATGATAAATTAGAACATACAATACAATCAACATGATTTCTAGGTCAAACTAGGCTAAAGTCAACCCTTGGTCAACTCTAGTCAACTACACTAGTCAAACTAGGTCAACTAGGTCAAGCCTAACCCAAACAAGTCTCACTAAGCCTAGCCAGCCTATTCTAGTAAGCACACACCAAAACCAGTCTATACAAGCCAGCAACACACCTACACTAGGCATTCAAGCCATATACATAGGCTAGGAGCCATAGGCTATAGGTTATATCACTTATAGTCCATTCCACACATTTTACACATATACATATATACATTAAGTTAATATAGTTTATCATTCACATATACATACATTAATAATATATTTAATTTATATAAAGAACACACTCAAACTCATATAGGCTACATATGGTATATATCACATACATAGAGAGATGGAGAGAGGGTTATATGTGTTTGTGTCTATGGGTACATGTGTGTGTGTGTGACAATAGGAAAAAAACAGTGTGTGTATCATGTGTTCAGGAACTTAGTGAAACAGAAAAGGAATCATTGCAATGTATGTGTGTGTGTCTACATGTGAGGGTGTGTGTGTGTAGAGTGTTAGCTAAGCATAGGTGTCAAGTGACAGTTAGAGTGTATCATGTGAGGTGTTGATGAGTGTGTGTACAGGAAATTACATGGAAATGACAGTTAAAATCAGTGAGGGTGTGGATATGTAAGCATGGTGTGTGCATATGGGGTACCATGTGACAGTGAGCTAATTCTCATATTTAAGTTTTCAAGAAGAAGAATCAAATGACAGTTCACATTGAGCCTAACCATTAACACTAATTCGAAAACCCCCTTTTGTGTTAACATCACCCAATCATGAATCAACTAACAGTGAACTACACAAATGTAATTGAATCTAACATGGCAATGAACCACCAAAAATCAGTTTAACAGGGAATTTAAAGTTCAAAAAATTCAAAACAGTGTATAGTATTACATTGACAGATCAAATTAAGTGATGTGTGGATGTTTTAGTGTGATAGGAATATAGAAACTGTAATAGGAAAAACAGTGATCAATCTCAGGTATATGGAATGATAGTCCATCCATTTAGCTAACTCAGAAAAAATGGAATCAATATGACAGTTAATTAAAACAGTTCAACATTTGAAACCCAAACTTAAATTCCCAAATTCCCAATACAATCGTAACCCCACATTGCAGTAACTAAAACAGGTATATGAATTAATCTAGTGATTTAGACATCAAAATTCAGGTTTAAAAGGGGATGAAAAGTTCAAGATTTTACAAACAAGGACTTGTGTATCAGTCGACTTTAACAGTCCACCACATAATCGAAATCCCATTCCATAATCAATCCATACCCAATCTCACATGTAACCACCCTAGCATTAACTAATACATATGTATGAATCAAATATGGTAATTAAACATCAATTAAAAACAGTTTAAACATGGAATGAATTTTTAGAATTTCAAAACTGGAGTCACGTATCAGTGCAATGGGGAAATTGAAATTCGAACAATAAAAACTCATTAATACACAAATTAAATGGTTGGTAATTCAACCCACACTCGTACATGTGTCTCACGAATCATCTCGTGTCCTGAGGAAATAGGACACGACGTGTCTTGGCTCACGAACACCACAGACACGTGCACAGGCACACAGCGTCGTGCACGCGTGTGTGTCGCTCTTTGACACGACAGGTTGCACGACACAAGTCGTGGTCATGTCTACGTGTTCGCCCCCTATAGGGCTACGTGTCTATGGCCCTGCACCGTGTCCCCGTGTCCCCGTGTCCAAGTTAAACGTGCGTGTCAGTGACGCAAATTCGCACGTGTACAGCCCGCGCGTGCGTCCAGTGCGACCAGTACGAGGAGGAGAACTCCTCGCACACTGCACCATACGGGCTTAAATTTTAGGAGAGCTATGTCAGTCAATGCCCTGACATCTTCCCAAAATTTGGCGTGTTCTCGTGTCCGATACAGGGAGATATCGAGCCAGAGATGCAGACACTGCCCTAGGGTTGCTGCGGACGTATTTCCGTGTCCAAACTGACACGATTCGTGTCAGAAACCAATTCAACAAGACACAAAATCAAAGTATATATATAGCACTACAATTTTGTTAAAAAAGTTTTCGAATTTACAAATTTTCAATCCTTTCAAGCAGTTCATCAAACACCTTAAATAACACAAAGATACGTGTCCGATACGGACACCAAACGGACACGACATTAACCCAAACTTCAGGGACGGCTAGGGGACTTCTAGATCTAGCCCTGAATGTAAAGAAAATAGAATATTAGATCAATTTATGAAGTTTTACCTATAGGTACAAAAAGCAAGAAAAGCTTCAAATGGGGGGTTCCTCCTTGCTAGCCAAATGCTCCCAAATTGTTCCAAAGCTGGGATTAAACTCCACAATCAGAAAATAGGAGAGTATTAGGCTCTAATGCAAGAAACTAGAGTAGAAAAGGATTTAAAATGAAGATTCTAAGGAATAGGGAAGAATGAACAAACCTTTCTTTCTCTAAGTGCTCCTTCAATACAAAAGAGGCAAGAACTAATTGGGAGAATACTTATAGGAAAGGGGGAAGCCCTAAGTGGCTTGCCATGGGCTAATTTCTAGGGTTAGGGTTTAGTCATGGGCCTATGGCTTAATTCACAAGTCATTAAGTCATTAAATCACAAGTCATTGCATTAAACCATAAGTCATGAAATGATTTCACTTAACTTAATCCTCCTATTCCAAAACTAGTTTCTAATGACTAAAAGTAGGTTAACTTAAGTTAGACTAGGGTCACCATAGCTAGGGTTAGCTTCTAGGCCAGTCTACTAAGTCTCAATGAGTCAAAGTCCAAACTAGGAATCACCAATTCAATAAATTAAAATAAATTCAAATTTCACTAAATGACAAAAATACCCTCAAGCTAAAACGATAATTAAATCATCCTAATAACATGGTTAGGCTCTAGGTCATGCAGTCTCTAGGGTTTTACTAGCAGCACATCAAAATCACAAGTCATGACTTAAAATAGTTTTTAAATAGTTTAAAAATGATTAAAAATCACCAAAAATCATAATATGAAATAAATATCAATAAATTATAATTATAATTACAAAATTTCAAAATTACCCTCATTTTAGAAACTGGATGTTACAGTCCAGTAACTTAGGTCTAGGTTGATGACCTCCGCATGTACCATCATGCGCCTCCCGGAGTGCTTCTTTTGCTTCATCATTGGATAAACATCAAAGAAGAAGCCCATTGTATGAGCGATAGTACAGCATTTTGGTAGCTATGTCATAGAAGAACAAGAGCGAGCGCCTCTTGATAGAATTAGCTTTCTTCAAGTCTTCAGGTAGGATTCCATAGACTGCATAATCTCTGAACGAGAATCTCCAGTCTCAAACGTCAATATTAGTGTCTACCTGCACAGAGTAGCTCAGACACGTATGTATATTGTTCTTTAGACAGACTAGCTCCCAACCCATCAATGTGACGGAGAATTAGGTTCCAACAGGAGTTGTCAGAGAAGCAGCGAGACAGACGAGTACGTCGGCCTCCAAGTTTTGCAATCGAGGTACATGTTCTATAAAGAACACTGTGAAGGTAGAAATAATATTGATTGCTACCTCATGATAAGGGATCAGAATCTTCATGTCGAACCTCATATTGTCCTCGAACCTGGTTGATAACTAGCTTTGATTCGTCGTAGGCCTCGATGTAGTCGACACCCAACTGTTTAGTGAGCTAGAGCCCGATGATGAGAGCGTTGTACTCAGCAACATTATTGGTGCATAAATTCATAAGGGAATATACACGGTGGATGACTAGGCCGTCTGGAGTGACGAGGACTACTCCAACCCCTGCGATGATTTCGCTTTTGGGTCCTGTCCTTGAGGCACCGTCAAAGAACATCCTCCAGACGGGATGGTCTGAGACCGCATTTGACTCTAGGACCTCGTCAGGGATACCGTCATAGAGCTTTGATGTTTCTGGCACAGGATGTGCCGCCAAGAAGTCGGCCAGTGCTTGTCCTTTAACTGCCTTTTATAAGACAAATACCATGTCATAAGGCATCAAAAATATTGCCCATATGGATAAGTGTGAGCTTAGTGCCCCTGGCTTAGTCATGAAAACTCTGAGGGGATTGACTCGGAATATGACTTGAATTGTCTAACCAGCCACATAATGGCGCATCTTTTGGATGACGAAGATAGAGCGAGACACTCCTTCTCAATAGGATTATACCGATGTTCGGCACCAATCATGGTCCTGCTTAGATAGTAGATTAGATGTTCGTGACCTCCATTGCTTCTCTGGGCTAGCAAAGCACCGAAAGAATGATCCATGCCTCGAATGTATAGCAGAAAGGGCCTCCCCACGATCGGTGCTACTAGTACTGGAGGACTAGTGAGGTATTTGTTGATGTCGTCGAATACGCGCTGACATTCTTCGGTCCAGACATAAGAAACCATTTTTTATCAGTTTGGTGAAGGATTGGCATCATCTAAAGAGATTTGCTATGAATCTTCTGATATATGCTGAGCGTCCTTGTAGGCCCCGGAGTTCACGAAGAATCTTTGGAGAAGCCATGTCTAGGATGGCCTCGGTCTTTTCAAGGTCAATGTGAATACCCCTGGCTGTGACGATGAAGCCCAAGAACTTGTCATTGGAAACCCCCAGAAAATACTTGGTTGGTTTCATCTTTAGGCGATGTGTCCGCATCAAATTGAACACCATCCTTAAGTCGTCCAAATTGCTGGATTTCTTCCTACTTTTAACAATAATGTCATCAACATAACATTCTACCATTTTGTGAAGGTGTTTGTAAAATATGGTACCCATAGCCCGCTGGTATGTTGCTTCTGTATTCTTCAAACTGAAAGACATCACTGTATAGCAATAGATTCCCTTTAGAGTCCGAAATAAAATACGTTTTTCATCTTCAGGGAATATCTTGATCTGGATGTAGCCCAAGAATCTGTCCATGAAAGACATATGCTTGAAGCCACAAGTACTGTCGATCATGACGTCAGTGATCGGGAGGAGAAACTCATCTTTTGGACAAGCCGAGTTGAGATCCCTGAAGTCTATACAGACTTGAATCATTCCATTCTTCTTAGTGATGGGAACAATATTGGAAACCCAGTCTGGATGTTGTTCTTCACAAATAAAGCCACTTTCTATGAGTTTGTCGACTTCTTTTTTGATAGCATCCATGATGTTGGGACGGAAGTGACGATATTGTTGTATGACAGATTTAGCATTGGGCGGGAAGTTGAGTCGGTGTGTTGCGACTTGTGGGTCTAAACTCGGTATGTCTTCATAGCTCCAAGCGAATATATCAATGTACTCTCGGATAAGCTGTATCAGAGATTCTCTATCTTCTCCAGTCCTTCTTTTACTGATGAAGATAGGTTTAGGAGAGGCCTCCTTTCCTAGTTCGACTAGAATGACCTCGTCTTCGGTGGGAGGTTCGCACTGTTCAAAATGCCACTCCTACTGAGATCTTAGGCGTTGAGCCAAGGGTTCATCCTTGAAGAATTCGAGCATTTGGTCTTCATCTTCGACTGGAGGATCTGTAGAAACCATATTGACAGACAGTATCTTATTGAAGGCTTGACCGATACTGGTATCAGAGTTCCAGGTTGAGGAATCGAAGGAGTAAAAATGCATCATGACCTTCGGCTCTGAGCTCTCCGAAGTTGTTGTGGATGTAACATAACCCAACCCCCGACGAGTATGCTAGTAGTAATTTTGAGACTTTCCTTTTGGAGCGCAAAGTCGTAAGGGAAGGCATCGACCTTTATCATAATTCAGTCCTCTGTCACTGGTCAACTCATAGCCCATCTTCTGGATAAGGTGTTTGGCTTGAGTGGTGTAACGGTAGAATTGCATCTTACCGTTATCGGGTTTCGGTTCTGCGAGAGTAAGTCTCTGAGGATGTTCTACCCGACCGAAGATGATGGGTTCCTGATCTTTCTTTCTTGTTGGAATCAGGAAGTAAGCATCTCGGAAAGAGACAGCTCGGCTTGCCAAATTAGCGGTTGTCACTTGGGTTTGCAATATATAAAGAGCATTGTCTAAAAAATATATAGTGTCCTAATGTGCACAAGAGTAATTCAAAGACAACTTTTTATTAATGAAATACAAAATTTTATCTTGAGGGATAACATCATCTAAAGAGTGTGCCTCAGCATTGGTGCATATGTAGTCCCCTAACTCTTCATCGGTGAGAACCGGGGCTGTCATGGAAGAAGGTAGAAGCAATCTTCGCTTCCATTTGACTACTAAGGGAGCCGGAGTCGGCAACTTAAGGGTTGCTTTCGGGCCCTTCGAGGCAATTTGATACGCATAGGCTCCTGACTAGCGGCTGACGCCGTTGGGGATGAGTGAGTAGGAGCTTTTCCTCGGAGCTAGATGACAAGAGACGCTAATGTCTGGGGAGGCTTCTCCTTTAGTCGAACCTTCAGCGGCTCTTTGATGATGGTTGTGCTCTATGATGCAGTCTCCGCCTCATCGTCAGTATTATTAGCATCATCGTCCCAGGGGACTGACTTGTATAGATCAGCATCAGTACAGTATGCTTCGAGTCCTCGGAATGGGTCGATGTCAGCGAACTCAGTTTTGATAATCTCATTATTGGCGACATACTTCATACATTAATGGAAAGTGGAGGGTACAATCATGTACTCATGAATCCATGGTCGACCCAACAACATATTGTAGTTTATGTCTGCATCAATAACATAACACGTCACATCCGTCTAGAGATCGCCTATCTGGCATTTTAGCCGAATCTTGCCCAAGGGCTCACTCTTTCCAGCATTGAAATCGCTGATTGGAGTGTTCGATACGATCAGTCGATGTATCAAAATCCCGAAGGTTTGGAGTAAACTCTGAGGAATTATGCTGAGGGAGGAGCCATAGTCGATGTGGACGCGATCGACCTTGATGGCACCAATATATCATGTATAGTACAAGGGTCTATTGTATTGCTTGTTCTTTAGTAAAATATCCTGCTGAGTGAAGGTGATGTTAGGAATCACCTCGACCATATTATGGCATTGTGGGCATGCGACAGGATCTTTCTTGGGCGGTTACACCAGAAAGAAAAAAGAATCAGTGTTCTACAAAGATTCGCTGAGGGTATCATGAGTCTCTTTGGAAAGACGGAGGAGCTCAAAGAGTGACAATCGAGCTGGAGTATTGGCGAGTTGTGCCAATATGTCAAAGTAGTAGGGCTTGATCGGCCCCACTACTGAGTCTTTCCTCAAAGGTTTGTCAAAGCGAACCTTCTTCTGCTTTTCCTTGTCTGCTGCAGGAGTTTAAGATGGGCCTACTTTCGATGTATAGGGTGCGGTGGCAGCAGCAGCAGGCAGAGGTACTTCCTCCTCCAGAACCTGATTATTCTCTCGCTGGTGAGCCGAGCGAGTGGTAACCAGAGCATCATCGGTCGACGTAGAAACCATACGGTACAACTTGATTTTCTTTCCCTCAACAGGGTATGCTACAGGCAGCACATGTCTGGGGCGAGATCAGGGTGGACCCACATAATTTCACCTCGTGGTGTCGTAAGTGGGATGAGGCCCTGAGCATTGTCACGGGCCGGTGGAAGGTTGACCACTTCCATTGTCGCCCTTGGGATGGGGATGACACAATCTTGAGCCTCTTTCCTCGGGAAACTTCTAAACTGGAGGGTCACCATGTTGGCAGTAACCGTCTTTTCCTCATAATCGAGTGAGATAACCTTGGCATCATTGAGATGCTAGATCTGCTTCTTCAATACGAAGCAGTCGCGTGTTGAATTATAACTATCACTTTTCCATGTTAGGGTTAGTTCCGACCAAGTTAAAAAGATTCCATTAGTGGGCTACTAGCATGATATTAAACCCAATTCATATTTAAAAACTTTATTTAAGTAGGCCCTAATCATGGTTATTTAAGTTACAAACACTAATTAGAGCCAAACCACTTAGTTCCCTTAAAGACCTTCCTAATACAAAGTGTCATGATGAGTTTAGGGCTTAGTAAGACCCTATTTAAACCCCCACAAACCATTAAATGGCAGCCACCACAAAACCTAGGGTTTTCATCTTTTCTTCATTCCACACTCTCCTAAATTTTCTCCTCTTTCTACCATTTGGTGTGCTAAGGACTTGGGGAGCTCAAGGAGGCTTGGTGGAGGCTCCAGCAAGGATTTGGGAGCCACTTCTTCCTCCATCATCCTCAAATTCGTGGGTCTTTGTGTAGGCTCCATT
Organism: Iris pallida; assembly: GCA_029216955.1. Taxonomy (NCBI): domain Eukaryota; kingdom Viridiplantae; phylum Streptophyta; class Magnoliopsida; order Asparagales; family Iridaceae; genus Iris; species Iris pallida. Next base: position 6,225,348 of record JANAVB010006198.1, on the reverse strand, counting down.
CCACATAGGTATAATTCTTTGCTCTCATTTTCATAGCCAAATTTCATGTATTTATATAGGAGACCCTTCTAATGGCTAGGTGCAACCTTCTAGGTGGTGAAATAGGTGTTAGAGGACTCATTTCTAATAGTTTTATGGTTTAGAATGGTGTCATTTGGATAGTTATGGGATTGTGACCACAAAGTGTTCGACACGTGTCCCCAAATAAATTTTTGTGTCTATTTTGAGCTAAAATTTTGGGTACGTGCCCTAAATAGGGTATTTGGTGTGGTGTCATGGTACCTCATGATTCGCACGATTAGATTTGGAGATGTGATGTCATATGTCTATATATATATATATATATTTTTTTTTTTATGTCATATGTCTATATATATATATATATATATATATATATATATATATATATATATATATATATATATATATATATATCCCTATCCCTCATGTATATATATATATATATATATATATATATATATATATATATATATATATATATATAGGGATCCCCTCTGCTATGTATCCCCTACTATCCCCTCTTTTGTAGCCGTACGATATAAATTTTATAGCCGTAGGATTAAATTCCAAATCTTGTCAAATTAAGAATAAATCAAATCCAACTATTTCATCTCTCCCTCTTTCTCCTCCTAATCTGTACGGATCCCCTTCCTCTCTATTTCCTCTCACCCGCCTCTGTCAACAACAAAAATCCAAATCCTCGCTCTCTCTTCTCTCCGCGAATGCTACATCTCCTCACTATCGAGCACCCCAAAAATAATATAGTTCTTCTTATTCTTCTTCTTAGTTCTAGGATTTTTTGTTTTGTTTTTTGTTTCCTGAACTCTTAATCGAACGCTATATCTCGGACATGATACGACCTCAATGCCATGTCCTCACACCGGAGCCCTAGTAAAATAATTTCCTGGAATTAATTTATTTCCTGTTGGGGTTTTTGGCCTTTTCTTTAGAAACTTTAGTCCCACATCGGATAGGCCAAAGAAGCTGTATCTCTGTATATTAGCTATGCTAGTTTAGAGATGCACACGTGGTGTGGAGATGCACATGGGTGTGCCATGTGGGATTATTTTTCTAATGGAAAAATGGCTAAATCAACAATTAAAAGCATTAATGCTTTTTGTTCTTGGGAAATTTATTTCCATAGGAGCTAAGCCCCGTAGGGGCTTAGGACTCGGACTCGGACTCGGACTCGGACTCGGGCTCATGGGCTCATGAGGCGTAATGTGGCATTTTGTTGGCGCACTTTGCACTTAGCACGTCAGCGTCGTCGGTAGGCGCATAGTGCGCTTTAGTTGTGCTCGTTGTGCGAGCCACTTGCGCGGCCAAGTTGCGTGCCACGTTGCGCACCATAGGTTGCGCGACCAGGGTGCGCGCCAGGGTGCGCGTCAGGTTGTGCCAGGTTGCGTGCAGGCTGCACAAAGGTTGCGCCAGGTTGCGCACAGGCTGCGCACAGGTTGCGCCAGGTTGCATACAGGTTGCGCCAGGTTGCGCAAGTGGCACAATGTGCACGTTGTGCGTGTGGCACAAGGTGTGTAAGACGTGCGGCGCAGTGTAGCGCAAGTGGCTCTATGCGCAAGGTACAAGGCACGCTGGTTGCTAGAGTGGCGTAACTTGCTTCAGATCGTGTCTGTGCATGATCTGAGCGGTTACTGCATGTTCGGAGTGGTTATTACCACGTCCCGAATGTTGTGCTAACCGGATAGTTGCTACTCAGGCCTATAAAATGTCTCTTCTCTCTCACAAATAATATGACACAGAAAATATTTAGAGAGTTACGAAAGTTTATAAGTATTTCTTAACACGAGCAAACAGAGCCTGTCAGAGAGAAGAGAAGCTTTGCACCAGCGTTGCTTTTGCACGGGAGTTCGTGTACGATCCGAGCAGTCAGAAGAGCAGAAGTGTTCCAAAGTTCTTCGACGAACTTGCTGGTTCCTGGAAGCTATTCGTGTGGGACGAATATAGCTTTGAGCAACGGTGATCATTCACTCCAGCAGGCCATCTTCCATCTTTCGTATGTCATCTTCTTTGTTGCTGTGATTACGAAATCTTCTTAGATTCTCGTATATCATATGCTGCTGTGGATTACGAAATCTTTTTAGATTCTCGTAATATAATAACGAGATCTTCTTAGATCTTCGTTATACTCGCGCAATCTTCCTAGAAGTGTTGCTTTAGAATATTTTTCTTACAATTGTTTCATATTCATAGTTTTCTATCGAAAAATTATGCCCCGACACTAATAATCTCAAAGCTATATTGCTACGATGGAAAACTTTAATGTTTCACTCCTCAATACTGACTTTTGTAAGTTAGAAAAGTTTGATGGAGAGCATTATCAAGTCTGGAAGAGAAAGGTTTATCTCACTCTTCAACTCAGAGACGTTGATCACGTGCTTCTTGAAGAGGAACCTACTATTCCAGATACTGGGTCTGCTGCTGTAATCGCTGTGACTACTAAACTTCAGGCCTAGTGGAGAAGGGAGAATAGCATTTATAGGCTGCTTATCCTGAATGCTATGGAGGATTCTCTAGCAGAATCTTACAGTAAGAAACCTATTGCCAGAGACATATGGGAGTCTCTGGAAAAACTGTACGAAGAAGACAAGAACAAGAGCAAGATATTTGTGGTTGAAAAATATCACAAATTGCTCTTTGAGGACGAGAAGTCCATGTTGCCGCAGGTAAAAGAATTTCTGAAGCTGCGACAGAAGTTGGAAGACGAGGCGATGCCCCTCCCCGACAAGTTTGTTGTTGAAGGGATTGTCTCAAAGCTCCCCGCTGGGTGGAGTAAGTTCTATGCAAACATGCATAGGAAGAAGCTTGAGATCAGCCTTGAAGATCTCTTGCAGGAAATCTATGTTGAGGACCAGATGCGGGCTCAACTCAAGGTGGACTCACTGTCCAAACAATTGGCTAATGCCAATATGGTTCATACCAAGAAACCAAGGGGAAAGCAGGCGGCTTTCCACAGCAAGAAGAAGGACCCTGATAATCTGAAAGTCAAGAGAACTTCTTTCAAGCAAAAGAAGCCAAAGTCTCAGATGCCTTGTTTCAAGTGTCGCAAGAAGGGCCACTTCAAGAATGAATGTAAAGCAAAGACCAAGCAATCAGAGCAAGGAGAGCCTAGCAAGATATCTATGATCACTGACGTTGTTGCTATAATTGCAGGTTGATGCGGTATGGACTGACTCTGACTGGTGGGTAGACACTGGTACCTCCTGCCATGTCTGCTCCGACAAGGAGTGGTTCACCACCTACGTACCTACTTCTGAAGTGGTTACGATGGCGAACCAGGCACAAGCTGAAGTGCTCGGGATCGGGACGGTGGTGTTGAAGCTGACTTCGGGGAAGTCTCTGACGCTTCAAGGCGTGAAGCATGTACCTGCTATCGCAAAGAACCTGATCTCAGGAGGCCTACTCTGCAACGCAGGTCGCAGGATGGACATCAATGCTGGCCAGATGGTGATGTCTATCAAGGGAACATATTTCGAAAAAGCTTTTTATATCGAAGGAATGTTCAAAATTTAGCTTGTAAATTAGTCCAATGTAATTAATGCAATCACTCCTTCTGCTTATACTCTTGAGTTGTGGCATAATAGGCTAGGACGTGTTCATTGTAAACGAATAAACAGAATGTCTAGTCTAGGACTTATCTCCAAGTGTGGGAATAAGGTAGAGAAATGTGAAGTTTATGCTCAAACAAAGATCACAAGGAAACCCTTTCCTCGGGTTAATCGAAGTACAAATCTTCTGGAGTTGGTACACTCCGATATCTGTGACTTCAAACAGTTCTCTATAAAGGCCGGGATGAAGTATTTCATAACCTTCATCGATGACTTCTTAAAGTATGCGTTCGTCTACTTGCTGAAGGCTAAAGACGAAGCATTCGATAAGTTCAAGGAGTTCAGAGCCGAAGCTGAGCGACAGACTGGACAACAACTCAAAAGAATAAGAAGTGATCGAGGTGGAGAGTACAGGTCTCATGAATTCGTATCGTTCTACAAAGAACATGAAATTGTCAATGAGACTACGGCTCCGTACTCTCCTCAATCAAACGGAGTGGTAGAGAGGAAGAGAAGAACGTTAACAAAAATGATTAACTCAATGTTGTTGACTGCGGATCTTCCTAAGTGCTACTGGGGTGAAGCGGCATTGACGACCACTTTTATTCTAAATAGAGTGCCTCATGCAACTTCAGACGTTACTCCTCATGAACTCTGGTTCAAGGTCAGACCTAACTTGAATGTCATTCGAGTGTGGGGGTGTCTGGCATATGTCAAGCTTCCAGATCTGAAGATTCAGAAGCTTGGGACAATGACTACTAAGACGATCTTCTTGGGGTATGCCGAGAAGAGTGATGCTCGGAGATTTCTTGATATTGAGTCAAATCATATCATTGAATCTCGCGACGCAGAATATTTGAAGACAAATTTGCAAGGCACAAGAATATTGTTCTTGCGGATGTACCGGAGAACATTGAGGGTGCGCAGGAAACTGAAGTCTTCAATGAAGATGTGGTCCAAGAAGATGTTGTTGTTGAAACAACGATTGAACCAGAACAAGCTGAGCCGTCAGCTAAGCGTATGAGGTGGCCGAAGGACTTCAGAAGTGACTTTGTCACCTATCATATGGAAGCTGATCCGCTTACCTATGATGAGGCGATGAAAACCAGAGATGCGGTTTTCTAGAAGGAGGCGATTGACAATGAAATTGATTCTATCATCTCAAATAACACTTGGGTGTTGGTTGATCTTCCTGAAGGAGCAAAATCCATTAGATACAAATGGATCTTCAAGAAGAAGATGAAAGCAGACGGAACTATAGACAATTTCAAGGCTAGGTTGGTAGCCAAGGGATTTTTTCAGATGCAGGGGATTGACTACTTTGACACGTATGCTCCAGTAGCACGGATGACCACCATCAGAGTGTTGATTGCTCTTGCAGCAATACATAAGATGGTGATACATCAGATGGATATGAAAATGGCTTTCCTAAATGGTGAGCTGATCGAAAAGATATACATGCAATAGCCAGAGGGATTTTTCGTCAAGGGTCTTGAAGATAAAGTCTGCAAGTTGGTGAAATCTTTGTACGGTATTAAACAGGCTCCCAAGATATGGCATAAGAAATTTGACAAAGTTATAAGGTCAAATGGCTACATGGTCAGCGAGACGAACAAGTGTGTTTACACGAAGTTCGCTGATGGAAGAGGTGTGATCGTTTGTCTGTACGTGGACGACATGCTTATCCTAGGTACGGATGTGAGATGTGTCACGGAGACAAAGAAATTCATCTCAAGCAAGTTCAGTATGAAGGACTTGGGGGAAGCTGATGTGATTTTAGGGATCAAGATCATCCGGACAGACACTGGACTAGCGCTGTCATAGTCTCATTATATTGAGAAAATGATCACTCGCTATGGGTATCGGGCTCTTCCAGGGATTGATACGTCGTACAGGTGTGATCTGAAGCTGAAGCCTAATTCAGGGGAAAGTGTCAGGCAGCTGGAGTATACAAGCGTAATCGGAAGTTTGATGTATGCTACTACTGCCACAAGGCCTGACATAGCTTTCGTCGTAGGAATGCTGAGTCATTTCACGAGCAATCCAGGTGTTGAACACTGGAAAGCTGTGAAAAGAGTTATGAGATATCTCAAGAAGACTCAGCATTTGTACTGTACTATAGCGAAGATCTGCCGGTAGTGGAAGGCTTCAGTGATACCAGCTGGTGCTCAGAGGTGGAGAGCGAGAGGTCCACAGGTGGATCCATTTTCACAATAGGTGGAGCTGCTATATCGTGGAAGTCGAAGAAGCAGACTATGCTCTCACGGTCATCCATGGAATCTGAGTTCTTTGCACTTGATTCCACAGCCGAGAAAGCAGAATGGCTTCGGAAGCTCATGTATGATCTTCCACTGGTTGGGGCACAAATATCGATGATACCGATATACTGTGACAATCAGGCGACTGCGGCGGTGGCATCAAATGATCTCTTCAACGGGAAGAAAAAGACTGTGCGGTTGAAGCACAGGGCAGTACACGATCTCATCAAGAGGGGTGTTATTACAGTGATTGATGTTCGAAGTCAGGAGAACCTGGCGGATCCGTTCACCAAGGGCCTCAAGCGCCAGCTGGTCGATGACACAGCTTGTAAAATGGATTTGAAGGCATTCTGATATTGTATTAATGTATTCCTACCATAAAGTTTTATGCTAATAGTTCAAAGAAAAATCTACTAGGCATCTAGCTTTTGGTTCAAGGGAGGACCACTAATCGAAATAATATCAAGAACGGTGGGTACATGTCCTATTGGGCATGGAGAGGTTACAGACCTATAACCACTGTTGCCTACTGTTGTTTTCTATGAAAAACGGATCCTGTGGGAAGGTTCGCTTAAATGCCTTAATGAGTTCTCAGGCAGAGTGAATGCCTGGTGTGCTTTATAGGAAGCACGGTAGAACAGCACTACAAGGAGTGAAACTCCATGCTATTGTGGGGTGACTCCACCATGAGGTTTCCAGGCATGGGGTAATGCCTCGGCTTTGCTAGCCAAGTCACAGCGGCGTAGCACCGCAAATAGACAGTTGGCCTAATGCTGTATGTTAAAATAAAGAGGGGTGTAGTCAGCACTACAAAGAGAAGGAGTTTCTCATGTTACAGTGGCACGACACCACGATGAGGTACCCAGTTAGGGATAAAGCCTCGGCCTTGCAAGCCATGTCGTTGCGACGTAACACCGCAAGGAAGCCTAAGGCTTCATGCTGGGTAGTTTGGCACTACAAAGAGGCGGTTGTCTCATGCTACAGTAGTATGATACTACAATGAGGTTCCTGGTACGGGATAAGGCCTCGTCTTTAAGCCATGTCATAGCAACGTAGCACCGCAAGGGAAGCGCAAAGCACTTCATGTCATGTCTCTTTATAATGAACTCACCTATAGTGTATGGACAAAGAGATATCTGGCCGTCTCTTGAGGGTAAACTTGTAGACGCCCAAAATTATACACTGAAATCAGGCTGGCACAGGGCCTTTAATGTGTAGCCAGAAGCACATGTAACTACATTATGTGAGTGGGAAGAATTTCAGCTATGATGCAGAATTCAAGGCTTAGTCCATTCTTGTATTATAGTCTGTTGTTTGACCCATGCGAAAAGATTCAAGTCGTCAGCAACATCTCTCCTAATGCATGATGGACAGTTACTGTGGGAACACTTATACCCATATATATAGAGATATGTGGGGGATTGTTGGGTTTTTAGCCTTTTCTTTAGAAACATTAGTCCCACATCGGATAGGCCAAAGAAGTTGTATCTCTATATATTAGCTATGCTAGTTTAGAGATGCACATGTGGTGTAGAGGTGCACATGGGTGTGCCATATGGGGTTATTTTTCTAATAGGAAAAGGGCTAAATCAACAATTAAAAGTATTAATGCTTTTTGCTCTTGGGAAATTTATTTTCATGGGAGCTAAGCCCCGTAGGGGCTTAGCGACTCGGACTCGGACTCGAACTCGGACTCGGACTCGGACTCATGGGCTCATGAGGCGTAATGTGGCATTTTGTTGGCGCACTTTGCACTTAGCACGTCAGCATCGTCGCTAGGCGCATAGCACGTTTTAGTTGCGCTTGTTGCGCGAGCCACTTGCGCGGCCAAGTTGCGTGCCACGTTGCGCGGCACAGGTTGCGCGACCAGGGTGCGCACCAGGGTGCGCGCCAGGTTGCGCCAGGTTGGGCGCAGGTTGATGATGCTTTGAATGTTCACAACTGTAATTCATTGATGAAGCCATAGTTTCACGTTCCGGCGAGTAACAGTCATCCAACGTTTCGGTTGGCGCACAGATAGACATGAGAGACATTTGAAGATAATAAATGTAGAAAGTGTTTCTCATCTCAACATCGATGCTCATCTCACAACCGATGCTCTATTCGTCACATTGGAACAACACCTATCATGTTACCAAATTGATATTAAATAAATTTTAGATGGATCAGAAGATATGTAGCTATATGCTTGCAGTGTAAGTTCATTTTAAGCTTAATGTTTCAACTGAGAGCTCTATTGGCAGAAAACTGAGAAGAAGCTCATCTTCTCCTGCATCTTGTTTCTAACAATATAATTTGCTTAAAATGTCAGGCCCATATTGTACACTCTATGTGCTCTGATTGATCTTAGATGAACAAACACTAAGGATATTTCAAGCCAACCGAAAGAAAATAGAGGTTATTTTGGTGCTTTATATATATTGAGGTACTGGCTTTACTAGTTCTAATTTGCTGGCTGTCAAAGTTTGAAATTTGATTGCACTTCTATATGACTAAGATGTTTCATGCATTTGTTCTTCATATTTTGTATATCTAATAGTATCAAAAGTCTGTTGCTACTATGTATCCATGCATGTTTGCTAATGAAACCATTTCCACTTCTGCAATAAAAGTTCGCGATAACACCGAATGCAATAAGGGATTATGACAACACCAACGCCACACCTTTCGCTTATGGGTCGAGAGACATTCAACCCAACCGAGCTACTAACCCAGGCATGGTATCCGACCTCACAACCGGCGACTACCTAAAATTCCTATGCGTTGTTGGATCCAGGTGCATACAAGATCCGTGTCAAAGAGCATTTGTGAGGATTCCTTTGACAGTGAGTGCACTATAGAATCATAGGAATTAATTTTTTTTCCTACCAGAAATTTTGTATTAGGTTCGCTGAATTGTGTGGTTTAATGTTTAATTGTGAAGAATATTATATATATAAGCAAAAATAAGAGACAAATCAGTCCATACATCCAACTCTATATGTGCAGCTTGCTTTACCTGGAAAAGAAAGAAAGAAAGAGATAAGAGATATAAAACAAGATTCTATAGTAATGTTTGTGGTTATACGCACCTCTAAACCACTCCCTACTCTAAACCACTCCCTAATTTCTGAATGTCCTTTTGTGCTTGAATTGTAGAAAACAGAACTCTATAGGTTTCTATCGCAAAGAATGGTCCCTGTTGAGTTGACATCCATACAGGCTGAATACTATCGTGCTATGCTTACAAAGAATTATCAGATATTATGGAATGTAGGAAGAGGTGGACCTCAGCTGTCAATGCTATGCACACACATAACCTGCAGTTTCGGAAGGTGCGCAATCATCCATATTTAATACCTGGAACAGAACCTGAATCTCGCATAAAGGCTTCTGCAAAGCTGACATTATTGAATTCTATGCTCAAGATTTTACATAAGGAAGGTTATCGCGTCCTTCTATTTTCTCACATGACTAAGCTTCTTGATATACTTAAGAATATGGTCCTAAAACGTTTGAGAGGGTGGACGGGTCAGTACCGGTGGCCGATCGGCTAACCCTTTTTTTGTTAATCACGAACATTCATGTTTGGCAAACCTCCTGAATCATTATGAACGAACACATCATGTCCTGGATAAACCATCATAACCACACAACAATACTGAAGCCTTCATTCTAATTTCGTGGTAAGCTACATCAATAGTCTTGTCTCTTTCTGCTCTATAAAGGTCAATAACTCAAACATCTCAGAGATTAAAAGTCACACCCCTTTTCACATTCTTATATTTAGTTCAATTCAACTTGTATAAGGCTAATTTGAATTGTGTAGAATTAAATTCCATCAGAATCATAAAGGAAGAAGCAACTGAAAATTCCTCACAATCAAAACCAAATGAAACAAGCAAGGTTCAGCTACAGTAAAAGACTACTAGATGTTCATCACACAGCAAAGTAGAAAAAAAAAGCCGCAATCCAACACTTTCCGAGATCCAAATCCAGCATTTCGGCAAGAGTAAAAGTGAAGGACTCTGAACGTCGAGTTTACTTGATTTTCTTCATTGGCATCAGCTGCAAAAATTTTAGACGAGTATCAAAAACCATCCAAATTAAAAAAAAAATCTTTCCATCCATATGAACTAAGAATGACTAGAGATAGAGGGAGCAGATACCAAATCAAAATAACTATATTAGTAAGAGGCCCTTATTAAAAAAGAATCTTTTCGTGCATGTATACTTATTGCAAATCTGTAACATCATCTGTGTTTGCGAAAAGAGAAGCGTGAGAATAAATGCAAGAAAAGAAAAAACAAATTATATACGATATAAAGTAACAAATTATACCGATTTGCTGCTGCTAACCTTTCTTCAAAATGCTTTTAGGATTTTTAGGACAATTGCGACTATCATGACCAACATTAACGCCTTTGCACATCTGACAAATTCTTGTTTTCTTTTGCTAAGTTGCTTTCTCTAGTCCACTCTTTATTCTTTCATTACTCGCACCTTCAACCTCCTTTGCTTGGTTTGTTCTCTTCCTACCTTTCGTTTGTGAGACATGTGGATCGAGGAGTAACCCTTCAACTCTATTGCTACAAGCCTCCATTATAGGCTCAGTTGTAAGCTCATGGCCATTTTCCTTTTGAAGTAGAGTGTCATCCAATACTCGCAACTGCTCGAATAATCCGTGAAGTGTGTCTGTGCACAATTTAAACCCTTCATCTGATGCACTATCCATATAAGCACATTGTGTTGCTGATTTCAAAAGATAAGATGCTCTTGTTGCTCGTTCTCTAACATGAGGATCATTCATAATGATTCCTTCTTGAGAAACAATTTCAACCTTGTTTGCATCTTTTATCCACCTTTTTAATATGAAATAATAAGGTATCTCACTTAAAGTAGATTATATCAAAAACTCTACACAGGTGTTTGCAGGGTATCCCTAGAAATACAAATAATTGGCACCCACATGAACCCTCCATTGTAGTCAAGTTCATCTTCACAACATACTCTTCCTTGCTGTCATTCTTGTAACGAACAACGCAGGTTTGAACATTACTATCTTTTTCAGTTTCATCCACTCTAAGTCGACACGCTTCACCCAACTCTTCTTCAAACTTTCCAAACATATTTCTTGTGTAGATAAGTGCACCATGAACCAAGAAATCATCCTTACTTTTCAAAATACGTTGTTTGTAAGTTGGGACGTAGTCCTCCTTTCGCTCATTCACATAAATTGACTCCAATGCTTGATCATATTTTATAACAAATTCTTTCAAGGTTGTCTTCGCCGTAACAAAAGAATCGAAAAAAGAGTTAATACTTTCACTTCGTTGTGTTGTATTCATACCAGCAAAGAAAGTTCTCCGACAATAGACCGGTATCCAACTATGACGAATCTCATATAATTCTTTCATCCAACCGTGCTCTTCTAGCTTATATTCATGCACCAAAGCAGCCCATTGATCTTCGAAATCTTCAATTGTGTGTGTCTCACGAATACACTGCTTCACTGCTGTCTTGAACCCAGAACATTTGAAGTAAATATGCTTCAACTTCTCTGCAAATTTCTTCTTGATGTGCCAAAGACAAAACGATGACGAGTCTTAGGAAATACCTTTGCAACTGCATTACTCATAGCTCTATCTTGATCTGTAATAATGGAAACAGGGTATTTCCTTCCATAGCTTGAAGCCAATGCTTAAACACCCAAACAAAAGTATCTTCAGTTTCATTTTCTATGAATGCACAACCAAAAAGAATCGATTGATGGTGATGGTTCACACCCGTGAAGGGTCCAAACGGCATGGAATACTTGTTTGTTCTATATGTTGTGTCAAATGTAATAACATCTCCAAATTGTTGATATGCTAAGCGTGACCGTCCATCAACCCAAAAAAGTTAACTGCTCTTCCTTCTTTGTCTGTATCAATTGCATAATAAAAATCTTTGTTCCCTCGTCCCATTTGTTGAAAATAAACTCTCACAGAATCAGTATCTCCACAATCATTGATGGATGCTCTCACCCGATTCAAATGAATATAAAGATCTTTAGCACTAAATGGGGTATTGGAGCATCCTCCAAAAAGTGCAGGGATCTTACTAATCTGAATATGTTCTTGACTAAAACTTTCTGTTAACGCTTTTGCAACTTCAAGCAAGTGTCTTCTAGATCTCATATGAATTCGTTTAATTGGGCTGACCAAAATATGATTGTGTATATCTTCAAACACGCTGACCTTCCACAAGTTTGAATCTTTACATTTTGGACACGCATCCTAGCCATACAACCACTCTTTATTGTTGAAGTGTTCCGTATAATTTTACTTTCTCCTTCTATTATCTTTTGAGCTTGTGGGTTCCTTCACAATAACATGTATATCTAACATTTGTTGGATCTGAGCAACCGCGTATTGATCAATTCGTAGCTTTCTTTCGGATGCTAAAACCGTTATTGGCTGCATATTCTTGGTAACAAGTTTCTGCCTCTTGCAAGGAATTGAAAATCTTACCAACAAACAACACTTGGTCTTCCACAACTTTTTTTTGTTTTGATACTGCTTCTTTCGTTGTGACCGTAGTTGTGTCTGTAGCTTGGTCGGTCAAATTCTGGACATTTCCCACACTTGTCATTTTATTAAGCATAAATTCTGTCAAATAAACAATATAAATTGTGAGGAGATAGCAAGAAGAGATGAGAGAGAGAAGGAGATCAAAACTTAAGATAACAACCATATACTAAGATATTAATCTGTTATTTGTATATTAATTTATTATTATCTATATTTATGTATATTTATTTGTTTATGTATATTAATTTGTATACTAATTATTAATTTTTTATTATCTATATTAATATGTTATTAATTTGTTATTATCTATAGTTATTTGTACATATTAATTTGTTATTAATATAAATAAATATATAAATAAAAAATATATATATTAATGCATATATACTTTCATATTAATTATCTATAATCTAATATACATATAACAAAATTCATTAGTTAATATAAAATTAATATATACAAATAATATATTAACTAAATATTTATTATTATCCATAGTATAGATAATAACAAATTAATTAATAGATTAAACCAAATCAAACTAAAAGATAATCAAATCAAACTAAAATAAACCAAATAAACAAAACTAAACCAAACAATCCTAAGAAACAAAAACTCTATTTCTGTCTGACGAACAGGCGAAAATTGGACATGACCTGTTGGACAGACTGTCGAAAAGTTTTCATATTCCCAATTTTTCAAAACTTCTTATTTTTTAGCCAATTTCGTTAAAAAATGTATCGTTCAAACAATTTTTTTGTCTATATATTAGTTGTTAGTTTCCTAGTTGCGTTCACAAATTTATATCTTACTCAAAGTCCATCAAGAAATACAACATTCAAAAATTTCTACAAAAGTAATTTCATCTTGCATCAAGTAGTGAGTTGAGTAGATTTATAGAGTTGTTGTTGATACAATTATATGGATAGAGAATCTTTTGACAAAATGGCTATGGATTGCTAAGATAAAATTCAACAAATTGCTTTTAAACCAGAGCCCAATATTTTTATAAGTACTCAACCGCATGTTCAACTGCTACTAACAGATTAATCTGACAATTGCATGCTCTCTCAAAATGTTTTTCTATTTTACGAAGAGGTTAACAAACAACTAAAAATCTGGAAAAAAAAAACCAAAAAAATATAAATAAAGAAAATCTAAGAAGAAAAAACATGCAGAGATGAGGAAGAATAGATGAGAGAGGAAGTCACCTTACTTCTTCGCCGACCAAGTCTTCAGAATTCTGACCGCGATCGATTTCATTTTTCTTTTGAAGGCAGAGAGAGGAATGCAAGGGGACCCGAGAGATTTAGATTTTATTTTTGTAAGAGGCGGACGAGAGAGAGAGGGATGCAGCGTTCGCGGAGAGAAGGGAGAGCGAGGATTTGGATTTTACTTTTTGTTGACAGAGGCGGGTGAGAGGAAATAGAGAGGAAGGGGATCTCGTACAAGATTATGTGGAGAAAGAGGGAGAGATGAAAATAGTTGGATTTGATTTATTCTTAATTTGACAAGATTTGGAATTAATACTACGGCTATAAAATTTATATCGTACGGCTACAAAAGAGGGGATAGTAGGGGGGATACATAAAGAGGGGATCCCTATCCTCTATATATTATACTAGTCATAACCCGTGCCCATAGGGCATGGTTCATTTAAGGTGTTCCCCCTCAAAATCTTGGACCCCCAATTTTAAAGGAACAATAATAATTTTGAGGCCCCCATCAAAATATTAAATCCCAACCACTGCTGGATGTGAATTTTCTTTGGATTCCCCATAAAACCCCACTCTCAATAATGCTCATCCACAACCATTATGAGGTCCCCATCAAAATATTAAATCCCAACCATCAAAATATTAAATCCCCATCTTTGGATTCCCCATAAAACTCCACTCCCAATAATGCTCTTCCCCATAAAACTACACTCCCAATAATGCTCTTCCCTATAAAATCCCACAACCGTTTGATTCACCAAGATTAAATCCCAACCACTCTTTATCTTGGCACAGTCAGCCCTAGGATTCAAAAACCTTTGTGTTTTGTATAATATATATATATATATATATATATATATATATATATATTATATATATATTATATATATATATTATTTTAACCAACACATTTTATTGAAAATAAAGGGGAGCTCAAAAAGAGCTATACAGGTGCAGGGCAAGAAAAACAAAAAGGCCCTGATAAATACGAAAATAAAAACCCATGTGGAAATACGATTTTTCAGAATTTTGAGGAACCAAAATTCCGAAAAACCGCAGGGTTCCTGAGCATTTCGAAATTTTGAAAAACAAATTTCGAAATTGAAATGAACGCAACACGTTAGAGGGGAATGGGCCCTAAGCCCTAGGGGGGCGCTAAGCCCTAGGCGCTGGTTGGTGGGCGCGGGGCCCTAGGTGGCCCGGCCCGATGTGGCGACCTGTCCGGGGGGGGACGCACTGCTCGAGGAGCCTCTGGCCCCTCCCCCCCCCCCCAGCGCGGTTCTCGGAGGCGGAGGCTCCGGTGAGCCGAAAGAGGGAGGGTGGTCCGGCGAGGGGACCATCCCGACAGGGGGGTGAAGCTCTGACAGAGGGCGATGACAACCGTAGGGGACTAGGCGAGGCGGCGAGACGGCCGGAGGAGGACGAGGTGGCTCCGGCGGGGGAACTCGGACCTCCCGCAGCTACCGGAGGAAGACAGCAACCGGGAGGATGGAGGGAGGAGAGGGAGGAGGCGGGCGGCCGGAGAAGAAGGTGGGCCGCCGGGGGGGGCGGAGCAGGGGGCGGCCGAACGAAGGCGGACGCGGCGAACGCGAGCCGCCGGACTCTGCGAGGCCGGCCGACGCTGGACCGGTCCAGTCAAAAGCGTCGGGGGGAAGGGGCCTCCAGTGTGCGCCGGAAGCGCCGAAGGTCGTAGGGAGGTGGAGGAGCTGTCCACGCAGGGAGCCCGGAGCTCGCTGGAGAAGGGCCGGCGACGGGGAGGCCGCCGCTGGGAGGCAGCGCCTCGACGGGAGGGGCGGAGACACCGACATGCAAGGGCTGCCATCAACCGGCTGCTGCCGAGCGGCCACATGAGCCCAAGAAAGGGGCTCGCGGTATATATATATATATATATTATATATATATATATATATATATATTTTTTATTTTTTTATTTTATTTATTTTATTTTTTTTTCCTCATATATATATATATATATATATATATATATATATATATATATATATATATATATATATATCTATGAGGAAGGATATTATATATATATAATATATATTTTTATATTTTCTATATAATATCCTTCCTCATATATATTAATAAAAATATATATAAATATAAAATATATATATAATATATTATTATATTTATATATAATATCCTTCCTCATATATATAATATATATATATTATATATCTATATATATATATATATTAATATATATATATATTTATATATATATATATATATATATATAAAATATATATTTATTTATATATATATATATATATATATATATATATATATATATATATAGAAGAGAGAGAGAGAGAGAGAGAGAGAGAGTGGCAGCAAGAGGGTGTGAACACTTGAGTGTGGACTTGTATGTTAGAGGAAGGAGAGAGTTGTTTCATGTCTGTAGGGAGACCTATGCTAATGTATACTGCCCTGTATATAGCTACAGATACGTATATTGTTATGTAAAAAGGATTTGATGTATCAGTTGTGGAAGGAGTGCTTGAGGTATCAGTTATGAACTGGAAAGATGTTGAGTTCATTTGGACTGATAATAGGAAGGATGTGTAAGCTTGTATAAATGGTGGAGAAGAAGGTTTGGACAGAGGGTCATGTGAACTGAGAAACTTGGAATAGTGTGTGATGCATTAACCATTTAGTTAGGCAATTATTTAGATAGATGGTTTGAGAATTAGAGAGAGGGGTAGGCTCGAGTATCAGAGACTTGGGAATTAATTAGGAGGGAGTCAAGGATGGGAAATTGGATTTTGGAATCAGATATTTGGCAGTAGCAAGAGTATCAGTTGCTACCACTGCTTGCTTTGCCAGTAGCAAGCAGTGGCAGTAGTCCTGCTATAGTGATAGTGGTAATGTGAGTGTGTTTAGGGAGATAATGTGTGTATCCTTGTGATGCACACATGCTTAATGTTCAGTGAGAGATAAGGGAGCTTGGGTTATGTGCAGAGGGATATACATGGCAGGTTTAGATGTGCATGTCCTAAGAATCAGTATTATAGAAGAGTAGGCAAGGGTTAACTGAATACAAGGGACTGATTTGGGAAGGGGATCATGTTGACTATGTTCATAAGTGAACTGCCCTGTATATAGGTGAAGTGTACTGTTATATACATGGGGGTTTGGTTATTGATGCAAACAAGTGTGTGAGGCTATGTTGGTCATGTGGGAATACATGTCTATAGTAGGATAGGTTGTAATAAGAGACTGTTAAGGAGAAGTGGAGTATAACATTTAAGGGGTAAGGATATGAGATTGGGTTTTAGTATCAGATGGGAATGGGTTTATAGGGGCTCCCATGCTTTGCCTACAGTAGGCAAAGACTGATTTTGGACTGGTTGGCCGTGTTGCTGGCACTTGACAACAGTCCAGAAATCAAGGAAAAGAGCAGGGCCATAAGGATCTCAGTATCAGTCTTGGGCTGATGGGAGACAATCATGGACTCATCTCTACATCAGTTCTTAAACTGATATAGAGTATCAGTCCACAAGGACTGATTTGGTGTCAATCCATGGGATTAACTTGGTAACAGTCCAAGGGACTGATGTATCAATCATTAGACTGATAACTTGATCAGTCTTTAGACTGATATTAGTCGATCAGTCATTGGGGTTATATGTTAGGACGGAGATAAAGTTAGTGTAGGAACGAAATCATAAAGCAGAATACTCTAAAGGGAAGGTGAATAGAGTAGGCAGCGGAATATTACTAATTAAAAACTTGTTAGCAGTTAGATCACAGATATAATAATCACAAAATAAATAACAGTAATAAAAGGTTATCCGAAGGAAAACGCAAACACCGAGATTTATACTGGTTTGCCTTTTGTGAGGACTAGTCCAGTCGGAAGAACTCTAGCTTCCAGTTGAATTCACTATTGGAAAATCCCGCAAGTTTTCATACGAAGTCCTTACAACTTCTACAGACGCAAGCTTTGATACGAAGAACTCGACCAACTTCAATTGTGAAGAGTTGTATCTTCAATCAAGCCTCTGATTACAATCGCTCTAAAACTTCTAGACCGCACCGTACTGGCAAATTGACTAGAGGATTGTAACTGGCTTGGGATTTGAAAATAGAAGCTTTTTAGAACTCTTTGGAAGAAATATAAGCTTTAGAAGAGAAGAGATTAAAAGTGAATTGGTGATTTGAAATGATCGAAATCCTTCTCTATTTATAGTTTTTCCAAAGACAGAACTCTCACAGAATTCGGGCAGAATTCGGACAGAACTCTTTGTAACAAACCGCAACTGAAGGGAGACCAAGTTCAAAATCAAATGTTCACATAACGTTCAACTTGGCCGAACTCTGGCCGAACTCTGGCCGAGTTCTGCTAGGGTTCTGCCAGTTGATTTTTGTGAAAATTAATTTTGGCTTTTTGAAAAGTCCTTCAGAAGCTTTTTGTAAAAAGGATATTTTTCAAAACATAGGTCATTTTTAAAAGGATAGGGTGATTTTGAAAAACGATTCCGGACAGCCTATTTGTCAGTACGACTTGATGTACAATGTATTCCTAAACTCAATAAAATAAAAAATACATTGCTTTGAAGGAAATACATTCTGAATGGCAAACAGCTTCGGTCTTGAACATAATAGATATCCATCGTTGAGCAGTGTCCAAAACGTCGTAGGTAAACATCTGAATTGACTTGCATTTATATCGAGACAGAGTTTGATCAATTATTAAAATCAGGTTTGACCATGACCAATCGGCCAACAATCTCCCCTATTTTGATAATTGATAAACCTTGCCGATATAACATCTTCGTTTGGATCAATTCAAAAATGTATGTTCATAACCTGTATTCAGAAAGATGTTAGATCTTATTTCTCTCCCGTTGTCACTTAGCAAAATAATTGCAAAAGAGAAAGCTCCCCCGCAAAATTGTATAAATAACAAGCAGTGAAGAAACACAATTAAAAATATATAAACATTCATCACAAGCATGGTATAAACATTGACAGAAAAATAAGATAGAAAAATATTGTAGAAAACACACAGGCATGGTATTTGTCACAGGCATGGTATGTATAAACAACACTGGCATGGTATTTGTCACAGGCAGTTAATATGAAACATAAAGAAAGATAATGCTAGAATAAAGCTGAAACAAATAAAGTGCTGAATAATAAACTAATGTGAGTCAAATGCCAAACTGAGGCATAAAAACATACGTCTATGTAAGTCACAAATCATAACTAAAATAAAGGGTACTGATAATTCTTGGAATGTAGAAACATTTCCAAGTAAACATAAGACAAATAGACAGTCTCAAACAGTAACATCTCAGAAATCATCATCATCATCATCATCGGCTGCAGCGCCAGCATGTCCAGATGGACCAGCTCCAGAAGTGCCGACTCCAGAAGTATGAGGAGTGGCACCAGAAGTACGATACCAATCGTAAGCATTCCCTGGCTGGAACAGAGAGTGACCGCCTCATCATCAATGCGGTAGCCAAAAACAGAAGGGTCTCGAGGTAAAGAGCTAGCAGAGTGACCCGTCTGTGCAAATCTCAGATCGGCGAAGGAGTTGGCAATAGCCTGGAACTGAGTAACGTTACGGAACTCATGTTCCCTGGAAGTGTCAACATAAAATTACTGCAGATCTGATAGATGCTGATAAATACCCTCAAAGGTCATAGGGTAAGACTGAGGAGGACCAGGTGCTGTGGGAGTAGGTGCAGGAGGAGCAGGTGCAGTAGGTGAGGAACAGTGGCAATGCTAGGACGAGAGAGTTTGAGGAACTTGGCTCAGGGTCCAGAGCACAAGTGGATAAGTCAATCGAATCTCTGAAAGATACATAGGATGATCATCGCATAAGAAGGTTGCGGTCTCTTCCGCGACATCGACCCATCATCTGAATAATAGTCTTAGGGGCAGAAAAAGGAATCCCCTTAAGAATGTGATATAAGGCAGAGAGTTCAAGTACAGTGACATCATCTTTTGAAGTGGATTTTAGAAGTAGAGTGGAATAGATGATGCGATGTAATTCGTAGTTAAACAAGTTCAAGTTATTGGCCTTGAACTTTTCCGGACGAGCACGTGCGGTCGCACAAAGCTCGTTCTTAAAACTAACGAGAGTCGTACCATCGGGAAATCGAAATCAGTGATGTCATCGAGCGGGACACCTTTGTTTGGAATACCAAAGATTTTCGCTAACGTTTCATCAGTAAACTCGATATCTATCCCTCCGACACGTGTTCTTATGGTAAAAGTGTCTAACACGAAATTACAGTAAATAGTCTAATGGTATTAGTAGCTATAGAAAATTGTAAAGTAGCAAAGTGTTGTAACCCTAATGCTTCAAAGTAAGGACGGTGGTCGGAAAAGATAGTCCATTTGATCGAAGATCCAGTCAAATAGTATGCATAATGAAATCGGCATACCAAAGTAGGGCTTGGTCGGAAGTTTTGAAATAAAACTCTTCCGATGCACTGTCATCCGAATGGACCGGAGAAAAGAGAATCCGTATGCGGATCCGAAGACGATGCCTCTTCACTGGCATGGGTCTTCTTCCTCTTGAAAGTATTGAATCCCTTAGGCATTCTATCCCAAAAACTAAAAACCCTAATAATTGAAAGTGGAGGAGAGAAGAAATTATACCTTCCGAGAATTGGATATGCTGTAGACGAAATTCTCTGCACGAATCCAAATTTTGGACGAAGATCTCCACGTGGATTGGAAGAAGGAAGGTGGAGAACTAGGATTTTAGGGGCACGGCTGCTGCTGTTTTGATGAGGTTTGGAAGAATGAAGAAGAGAGGGCCTCGGGTTCTGACTGGTACATATATATACCCAGCCGAACTCTGGCCGAATTCGGACCGAACTCAGGCCGAATTTGGACCGAACTCGGGCCGAATTTGCCAAGGGTTGCCTGGCTATATATGAATATTAAAAAAAATTGTGGGGCCACATCTTTTTCATCAATTCGTTTCAAATGTTTAATTCAGAGTTTAGTAATTTTAAATTTCAAAATAATATAATTAAAATTATTTTATAATTAATATTCTTTACTTAGCATCTGTCTCAGATTAGCTGTAGGAGTACTGTCCCAGCTAACGGAGGTTCATCGAAAACTCTTAAATACCGCTTCGCTTCGACCGTAGTCGTGGTGACAGACAGACTCTTTTAGGCTTGTCTCAAAACAGTTATTCAGTATTGAATAAATAATTAATAAAACAAAATTAATTAATATTATTGACATCTAAAATTCCTAATTCTCGACGTAAATAATTGAAACGATCTTCCGCTAGAGGTTTTGTGAGTATGTCAGCTAATTAATTCTGTGTCTATGTATACAAGGTCTATATCTCCATTTTGTCGATGATCTCTAAGAAAGTGATGTCTAATATCGATATGTTTAGTACGAGAGTGACATACTGGATTCTTAGTCAAATTAATAGAACTAGTGTTGTCACAGAAAATGGGTATGTATGTAAAATACAATCCATAGTCTTCTAAAGTTTGCTTCATCCACAAAATTTGTGCACAACAACGTCCTGCGGCGATATACTCAGCCTCAGTTGTTGATAATGCAACAGAATTTTGCTTCTTACTAAACCAAGAGACTAGAGATTTTCCTAGGAAATGACATGTACCGCTAGTACTTTTTCTATCTACTTTGCATCCGGTAAAATCATCAGAATAACCGGTTAGGTCAAATGACGTAGTTTTGGGATACTATAAGCCGACAGAAGAAGTACCTTTAAGATATCGGAAGATACGTTTAACTGCGTACATATGATTCCTTAGGATTAGCTTGAAAACGTGCACATAAGCAAACACTAAACATAATGTCTTGTCGACTAGCAGTTAAATACTGTAAGCTACCGATCATACCTCGATACTTACGTATGTCGACAGGTTTGCCTTGTT
The DNA here is from genome assembly GCA_029216955.1 of Iris pallida. Taxonomy (NCBI): domain Eukaryota; kingdom Viridiplantae; phylum Streptophyta; class Magnoliopsida; order Asparagales; family Iridaceae; genus Iris; species Iris pallida. The sequence goes on along the minus strand of JANAVB010006198.1, from coordinate 6,203,837 downwards.
CATCATATCAAGCTTGGTTCGCCATTGGAGTGCTAAGTGGCTTGACTACTTCCATGTCGAACTTCTTTAATAGATCCTTTGTGTACTTTGCTTGATTTATGAACGTTCCATTGTTGGTTTGTTTGATTTGCAGTCCGAGAAAGAATTTTAGCTCTTCCATCATGCTAATCTCAAACTCATTCTGCATACACTTTGAAAATTTTTGACAAAGAGATTCATCAGTAGATCCAAAAATAATATCATCTACATAGACTTGAATCAAAAGAATGTTGTTATTCAAAGATTTTATAAACAATGTAGTGTCAACCTTTTTCTTTAAAAATCCGTTATCAAGTAGAAAAGAGCTTAGACGATCGTACCAAGCACGAGGGGCTTGTTTCAAACCGTATAAGGCTTTCTTCAACTTGAAAACATATTCAGGAAATTTGAAATCAGTAAAACCGGGAGGTTGAGCTACATAAACTTCTTTTATAAAACCATTTAAAAATGCGCTTTTGACATCCATTTGAAATAACTTAAAATTATAAAACATGCAAAGGTACATAACATGCGAATAGATTCTAATCTCGTAACTGGGACATAAGTCTCATCGTAGTCGATACCTTCTTCTTGATTGTATCCTTGAGCTACGAGTCGAGCCTTATTACGAGTCACTAAACCATTCTGGTTCAATTTGTTTCGGAATACCCATCGGGTGCCAATGACCGGATGTCAATGGGATTGAAAACAAGTTCCCAAACTTGATTCCGTTCGAATTGGTTTAATTTCTCTTGCATAGCATCTAACTAAAAATTATTACTACATGCTTCTTCAATATTTTTGGGTTCAAACTGCGAAACAAAAGCAACACAATAAGCTATATCTTTATTAGAGGAACGAGTACTTACACCCTTGGTAATCTCACCAATTACCAAGTCCTTTGGATGATCAGCCAAGAATCTCATCTTTTTTGGTGTAGTCTCAGGATTGCTAGTTCCAGCTTCTTTGCTTGAAGGTTCATCTGATGCTTGATGTGATGGTTCTGTATCTCTGTGTGAAGGTCTTGCAGTAGCTGTACTTGGTATGATTATGTCTTCATTGTCATCATCGTCTAAGTGTTGATTTAGCTCATCAAACTTAACATTGATTGATTCTTCGATGATCATGATTCTTTTGTTGAAGACTCTGTATCCTTTGCTTTTTGCTGCATAACCTAAAAATATACCTTTATCAGCCTTTTCATCAAATTTACTCAAATTGTCTTTAGTATTAAGAATAAAACATTTACAACCAAAAATCTTGAAATATGAAACATTTGGTGTTCTATCAAACCATAGTTTATTAGGGGTCTTCTTCGATATAGGTCGAATTAGAACCCTATTGAGAATATAACATGCTGTATTTACAGCTTCAGCCCAAAAGTATCTAGGTAGACTAAACTGGTTTAACATTACTCTAGCCATTTCATATAGAGTTCTGTTCTTACGTTCCACAACTCCATTTTGTTGCGGGGTCCTAGGATAAGAGAATTCATGCAAATAACCGTATGTGTCACAAAATTGCTTGAATTCTGCATTCTCAAATTCGTCGCCATGATCACTACGAATGCGAGTAATCATGAACCCTTTTTCATTCTGTACTTTCTTGCAAAAGGTGACGAATTCTGATAATGTATTATTCTTGCGTGCAAGAAAATAAACCCATATATATCTAGAGAAATCATCTACAATGACAAATGCATATAACTTACCACCTAGATTAGAAATTCTACTGAGTCCAAATAAGTCCATATGCAACAGTTGTAAAGGTCTAGTGGTACTTACAGCGTTCTTGGATTTAAATACAGATTTGGTAGCTTTGTTCTTTTCACATTCACTACATACC